>BGPR01038068.1:0-14872 GCA_013235015.1 Araneus ventricosus | reverse complement strand
TAATTTTAGAACCACTGGACGAATTTATAGCAATTAATAAATTGCATTGATGCACTCAGTTATTTAAGCTTTCTGAAATTCTAGTCGTATTTAGAGTTAGACATTATAAAAATAGCTGGGTTGTCAATCAGATTTAGACATTACATAAATAGCTGGGTGGTCATTCTTTTGTTTCATTGCTTCAGTTTAAATGCATTTTATAATGCTTTTACTTTCCACACTGTAAAGAAACATTTGCAGTTTGAAATTTGAGACATTAAAATAATAATACAAAAAGTGTATTATGATTTTTTTTCGCTTTTGTTCATTTTCCACTTTTACTAAATAACATTTTTAAAATTCAAATATGCATATATAATGGTGCAATTTTACGTACTCAGATGTGAATTTTTGAAACGTAACGATTGAAAATAATGCATTTCTTGGCTTACAGATGTGGTTGTTGCTTTAAAAAAAGCCAAAGAAAGATTTATTTCAGAATTTAATTTCTATAAATGTAAACTAATTTTCATTAGTTTTTAAAAGCACGCTCTGTTAACAAAATTAAGAGGTGCAGACCATATTTTATAATGCAAATTACGACTACTTTAAATATTTCATTTCATGTTTTCAAAAATAGGTATTAAAACACGAATTCAATGCATTTATTGCTCATAAGAAAATTAAATTTCTGAAACTATAACCTAATTTTTTATATGTATTAAATTACGTTTACAATAAAAAACTTATAGCAAATTAAAAAAATAGATAATAAAACAAGAAATCAATGCATTTATTTCGCCGGGTAAATTAAATTTCTGTAATTGTAACCTAATATCTATTAGCGTTTAAATATGGACAACATTAAACATTTTACTACAAGTTATTTAAAAAATAGTATTAATACTAAATCAATCCATTTATTTCTTACAGAAAATTTCATTTCTGTAATTCTAACCTAAGTTCCAGAACCTTAGCTTTCATAAACGTGCTCTGTTTACAGAAATCTTACGCGCAGACGATATTTTATAAAAAAAAAAACTACCACTACATTAGAGATTTCACAACGATTTTAAAAATTAATAAAACGCACTACATTTGCTCAATTTTTTAAATAATACATAATAATACACGAATTCAATTTATTTATTGTTCATAGAAACTTAGTTTCTGTAATTGTAACCTAATTTTTATTAGTCTATAGAAACACGATCTGTTTACAGAAATATGAGATGCAGATCTTAATTCTGACAAAGATATTACGACAACACTATACATTTAACTATGGAAATTAATACCTTTCAAGGAAAGCCAACAAACAAAGATAAATTCAGAAGGAATCGAAAAAAACAAACAAGGAATCCATTCTAGTCCATTTTTTCAAGGACTAAGGAGAGAAGACACGTAATTTTTAGTTAATCCATCAGAATTAAAAAAATATGCAATAATAGAAATGATTTTTTAATAGCTTGCAATATTTTTTAGAGACTCTCAATGATGACTATTTCCCTTTTAATATTCACGGCATTAAAGATCTTATCCTTGAAAGCAGTCTGGAATATATATTCTACAAAAAATCACATTCGTTGAGCCATAGATGGAAACTAAGGGTTTTTTTCATGAAAATGTCTAAATAGTTCCATTCCCTAAAATTCCTGTTTTTACTCCTTCTGTTTTGTCTTTTCGAATACAAATGGCGCCATGGTTATAGTGTCTCTTTAAAAATTTGCTGATTACTTATTTTAACTGAAAGTTAACGTGAGATTGTGATAGAGAGCTTGAGGACATTTTTTTCCTCTTTTTTTCTCTATTCTGGGCGTAATGTAAGTTTATTTTTATGATTGCTACTATTAACAGCCAGATGACTATTATTTTTAGAACAATCTTATCAGCGTTTTTATGTTTGTGTGTGGTTTCCACTTTCTTTTAAAATAAAGCTTTTTAGATGTATAGGTCTCCTTTGTCTTTAGTTGGGAAATTTCGGGCTAAGAGAAGCTACATTTGGCGTAATGCAAGCTTCTTAAAGAAAAATTTTTCAATTATTATTTTGAATTCATTTCGAATAAAGTCCTTAGTCCTTGAAAAAATGGACTACACTGGTGAAATACTGGTGGTGGTATCTGACTACGTGTGGGAACGAATTTTTGAAAAAGCGCTTTAATGTGCAATTTCAGTTCATTTTCTGACTCAATATGATTCAAAACAACCAATAATAGCAGTCAGGAAATTTTATGTCACTTGAGATTCAGTAAAATGGGAAAATTTAGGTAAAAAAGGGGTAAAATTAGAGCAAAAAGCAAAACACTCTAGCAGAAATTCTAATCCATATATTCAAATTATTTCTCTACACAGCACATTTACAGCTATGGCGAAGGCAATGAACTAGGATCTAAGAATTACTTGCATTTACAGGAAACTTATGGCCAGTCGAGTATTCTCTTATTCAAAATTTCTCAAAATGCATAGGTATAATCAACATTAGGCAGCTCTAAATCAAAAACTATTGATCTCAAAACTATATGTCTAGTTCATTGCCTTTACTACACTTAAGACAACATATATACAAAATTTCAAGGAAAAATATAGATAATGTTTTGAGATATCGTGTTTTGCGTAAGTGACTTTTGACGAAATATAAGTTTTCCAGAAAACGCGTTTAAAGTTTTAATTTGCTTTTCATTAAAAATATATTTATTTAACTTCTTTTGAAATTTGTCACATTTGTAGGATATACCTTCTTTATTCATAATCTTATCACATTTTTTCATTCAGAGAGCCCGTAATTTTTTTCTAGCGTTTTTAGTTCCTGCCAAAGACTGTCTATTAGAAGTGACGATTCTATGGTTATTGAGGTTAAGATATTATTTCATTGTATATGTTGGCCAGGAACTGTTCCCAGTTTATGAAATACTCTTTTAAGATCATAAAATCAATCATTAAACAACAATTTAGCTATCGATGTCCCAAAACGTGAATTTTGTAACTCCACAAATGTGCACTTTGGCAAAAATGTTCATAGTAGCTTGTCGAAACTCAAAATCTTATTCAAATTGACATGACTTGCAGATAGAGTGTATAATTAATCGACATAAATAAAAAGCAAATTAATTTATACTTCAGAGTGCGGTGTATTGGGTATAACGAGGGAAAACAGCCAACTTCCGGTTTCGTTTTTAGCTACCGTGCTTTATAAAAAATTCTATATCTCCGTTTCTATTCATCGTAAAAATAAAATAAACCCAGATTTAGAAAGCTAAATAAATGGGCTTTAAAGTAAAACCATAAAAAATTTTTGTGAATTTTGACCCAAAACCGTCTTTTAGACGTAGTCAGATACCTTTTAAGAGAATTTGCATATTTTATCGAATTTCATGAAAAGAACTGAACTGAATTTAAAACCACTGCTTCTAGACGAAAATGCAAATCTTGTAAGTCAAATACGTAAGCGTACGCGTGTGTGTAGGCAGAGCTAGTAGAGAAACAGGCTTGATAAGCGCGCGTAAGGTAAGACGCATTTCGTTCGCTAGCACACCTCGGCGAATTTCTTGGTGTTATTTTGCAGCAATCGGTAAAATTCAAATTGTAACAGTAAAAATGAGTAACCACCAACATTTAGATGATGGAATGAGATGGCGAATTGTGGGGAGGCTAGAAGCAGGCCAACCTCAAGTCCAGATATTTAGAGAGTTCAATTTAACGCCCAACGTCGTGTGTAACTTCTGGAAACAGTTCCAGGATACCGGATCCATTGAGAGAAAGTCTGGGCAAGGTCGTCCAAGAGCCACCACGGCCACAGAAGATCGTTATTTGTCCCTTATAGCGAGGCGTAACAGGGGTGCTACAGCTTCTCAGCTCTCCCGTGACTTGTATGCAGCCACAGGAACCCGTGTATCAAGGGAGATTGTTTCCAAAAGACTTCATGAGACAGGGTTGTTTGCAAGAAGACCTGCTGTTTACGTCCTGCTCACTTCTACGAACAGGAGAGTCCGTTTAGAATGGTGCATAGAGATTGGAGTGTGGATCAATGGGCAACCGTTCTCTTCACTGATGAGTCCCGGTTCAGCCTAAACACCGATTCTCGCCGTACGTTCATATGGAGAGAACCAGGGACCCTCTACCTACCCTCCGATGTCCGCGAAATCGACCATTATGGCGGAGGGGGTTTAATGGTCTGGGCAGGCATCATGTTGGATGGCCGCACACCTCTCCATGTCTTTGAAAGAGGCACTGGGACTGGTGTGAGGTATAGAGATGAGATCTTGGAGCCCTATATTCGCCTTTTCAGGGGAGCAGTTGACCCTGAGTTCATTTTAATTGACGATAACGCGAGACCACATAGAGCTCTTCTGGTCGACGAATTTCTAGAGAGTGAGGATATTCGCCGGATGGATTGGCCAGCCAGATCTCCAGACCTAAACCCTATAGAGCATGTCTGGAATGCTCTGGGGAGGGCAATTGCAACTCGCAACCCCCCTCCGAGAACAATCCAGGAAATTTAAAACAGCGTTGCTGAACGAGTGGGACCAATTGCCACAGGAAATGATAAACTGCCTTATTTCAAGTATGGAGTCACACTGCAAGGCCTGTATATCTGTAAGAGGTGACCATACCCCCTATTAACCCATTTTTTTGTTTATTATGCAACCGCTGTTTCATAACTTCAGACTCCAACGAGTGTTACGCACGATCATGCGTGTGTATTACAACTGTTGAATGGTTATTTGTTTTGAATTGTATCAATGTATGTCCATATCAAATTTCATTAAAATCGGTCCAGTAGTTCTAGAGATAATCGACCAAGTCTGCAAATTCTCTTAATTTCTTACACCAGTGTATTTAACACGCACCATGCAGCGTAAATGTGGGTGAAATATGTGGGTTTCTGACAGCTTTTGGGTGAATTGTGAAATTCTTTTACGGAAACCGAGACTCGAAGTCAAAATTTCGTCCGAAGATCTTCTTAAAATAAAGGAATACACTTTCAATTTTTAAATATAAATTGAGATTTATGTTTTTATATCGGTATTTCTAAATGGTTAAATTCGAATATTTGTTTCCAAAATAATAATTTATCAAAGAGGTAAAGAACGGATAATTTTGCTTAAGAAGGCCCGATGTAATGGTAGTAGATGAATATTTTTAGGAAACTAAGCTTCATTCGGTGTTTCTGATATCTTCAGTTTTACAAGGAGTTACACATTAAAGGAATACTTAAGTTTATCAAATGTATTAATGTATCAATTCTATTTACGTAATATGGAATTTAATTTCGCATCGAATGAGTATCATATTATAATGTTAAAACATAAAACTGTGTAATTCGTCAAATTACTTTACATTTTATATTTATGATTTTAATTTTATTTACTCTAATTAAATTAATGCATTTACAAAAGAAAAAAATCAGCTCTCTTCTCGTTAGTTCACATGCCAAAAAATAGGTTATTATGGAACATTTTATCTGATGTTATATAATGAAGAACGAAACTCTTTAGTCTGTAAATATTTATTCACGCCTCTTGATTAATTATTTGCGAGGAAATAAGTCTACGAATTTTTGCAAATATCATAATGTTAGTGAATGTGTATGCTGAATTTGGTCTTCTTTGGTTGGGAAAATATGCTTATTAGGATTAATGTTATTTAAATTATTTGAAGACTTCTGTAAAATAATTGTACTTTCTGTAAATAATAACACTTTCTTCTGCTCATTGGTTTGAAATACTTTATTGTAAAATATCACCTTAAACCATTCAAAAGGCAATTAATGGCAGAGGAAAATCATTTAATTCTCCAATCGTTTGGGTTTTCGAATTACCTCAGCTGCAAGGATTGTAATACGCATCTCATTTGCCAAACCACAATACCTCTAACATACACGTAGACAATAGAGCAAGTATCATGGCATCCTCCAATTCAAAGAGCACAAACGAAACAGCAAGAAAAATTTTCAAAATTCTCCTTTCAAATCCAAGAATAAAAGTCTCTTGGGTTAAAGCGCATGCAGGCAATATAGGCAATGAGAGAGCAGACCAACTGGCAAAAGACGCAACACAACATGGGCAACCCTATTCACATACTAAGCTTCCTAAACCACACATAAAAGGCCTCCTCCGGAAGAGGATGCTTGAGGAGTAGCAAACCTCATGGAAGAATGGCGATACAGGCAGGAAAATCTATAACATCATGCCCTCAGTTAGTCTCCGTCCCACTAACTGGATTAGAGAGGATGTTATCTTCTTCTCTCAACATGGACCTTTCCCTGCCTACCTCAAAAGATTTCACCTGTCTGACAGTGACTATTGCAGTTGTGGTGGAATTGGCACTTCACTATGCCACGGAGTGCATCTATACAGTGTCTTGGCATATGAGGAAGCCATCGCCAAACTTCGAACAAGAATGGCTGAAAAGGGTCGCCAATAACCTCGTCTCCAGGCAGAAAATTCGTGGGATCATCAAATTCATTAGCGAAAACAGAGATCTTTTCCGGCCTCCCTAGCCTTCAACATCCCAGCGAGCTGAACTAAGTAGCTCAATCACCGGACATTCCACCTCCAAATAAAAGAAAGGTATTTCAACATCCAAAGAAAAGAAGACTATTACGAACTAATAGTGTAAAAGTGAAAATGCCTGCGCTGTACATAGTGTATATATGTCCGTCTTTTTGTTTATCTTGTTTTTCTTTTCCTCAAATAAAATTCCCGTGTCTTGCCCATCAAACCGTTCAGTGACCGGTCTGGTCACGGGTACGGGGGTAAGGGACGGCGTTCTGTTCTGCAAGGATTGTAAAAATAACATGAATCATATTATCTAGTCCTGAATATGCTTTTTCTTTGAAACCCAGCGCAATTGAAATATGCACTATTTGGATATAATCTAACATTTTTGCTGTATTGTGAAGACGATGAAACAGAAAATAGACCTCGTACATAGGTTTAAAAATGATTCAAAAAGTGATATCTGATAATAGACTTGAACCTCTCATCTGTGGGCAATGGAGTAGAATAGTGAATATTATTCGTTAGTGCAGTTATGAATACGTGTTAGGGAAATAATTGTCTTCCCATTCGTAGAAGTGTTTCAGAACAACCACATGAAAAATACTTTACTGCTGACTCCGGAAAGAAAATGGAGTAGGCGAAGTTCGGACCTTCGTCATATTTTTTTCGTGAAAACGTTCTGATGGATTCCAATTAACAAGAGTTCAGTATTAATATGTAATTTAATTATCAATCTCATTAACTAATTAATGCCTTACGTTCCTGTTAGATTGCAAATATTGTATATCGGTTTTGTCAGTATTTTTAATTAATTTAATTCTTCGCCACTAAAGTTTATTTCTTCTCTTGTGGCAACTTTGGCAAATTTTGAAATTCAAACGATAATTTTAGCCGTTTCATTTAATTTCTAAATTTTTCCTAATTATTTACTTTGTATTCGATTTAATTAGTATTTGTCTTAACTTTTGTTGTTGTTTCCATTAAGGTTTCAACTTTATTAGTTTTTAAATTCAAATTTTGCAACGGGACTATTCCCTCGCCATCTTGTTACGGATGAATTTAGATGTCATTGGGTTTTGGCGTTCTTGACTGAAGGTTTTTTTTCCGTTATGAAAGCAGATTCCTTTGTCTTTTTGGTTTGGATATTCTGAAAGGATAGCACGCATCCTGGAGGCTCCGAGACCGTTGGGATTTATTCCTTCGGTTCTCGTCCTCTCAGGCATGCAAGCAGTAGAAAATTTGTTGGAAAAGAAATCTACAAAAGATCTAAAATGTTGAATTAAATAAGAAATCAACAGGCGGCTAATGTTTGAACTGAACATCCTTTCTTTGTCTTGGACTATTCGAGTTCATGCTGGACTGAAGTTTTTTTTCTTGCGTTTGGAATTGTGATTTTATATTAAGAGCTCTTCATTTTGCGAACAGCAGTGATGACTTACAAAAAGTTGAAAGTAGTGTGATCGTGATGAACATTCCAGTTTTGTGAGAGTGTTACCATCTGCAACGATTCTGTTGTTTGTGAACGAGAGACGCCACTTGTGAAACAAATAATGTGAGCAAGAAAGATTTCCAAAGTCAACTACAAATCGATCGGGGAAAACTAAATTTTCCCATGCTAATATTGGCCGCAAGTGATGTTGCAAAACCAAGAAATGCCTTGCTTCAACTGATTTAAATCCGTTATGTGGCACGAAACACAGTGCGCGAAAGTTCAAATCAATGAAAGGTTCATTTTTCAGTGCATATAAAGATTATTCATTGTGAGACCACTAATGTCTCATTCAATACATTCGAATACCAAAATGGCCGTTATGAGAGTGTTTCCTTTTTTGCATTTACTAATTTGGTAAAGAATAGATATCTGTTTTTTTTATATACTTTCTGTTTTATAGTTGTGAGATTTCATATATTTGATGTTGTGTGCCTCAGCAGTAAAATTTGCTAATTTTATATTCATATCTTAAAATTGTTGGCAGTTTAGTATCCATAAAATTGTTAATAAAAAATATTTAAATTTTAATGAATTTGTTTTTCTTTAATTGTTCTTTTGCAATGTACTACCACTTTATGCAAATTGACTTTTAATTAAGTAGCTAGGGTTTTCAGGTCAGCAAAGGTAGGTGATTATCAGTATTGCTAGAATTTCTTATTATCGTGTTAAATATTTCAGTACTCAGAATTAATTAATTGTTCAATATATATGTAGGAAAGGTGTCTAGGGGATAAAGGTTCTAATTTGATGCAAAATGAAAAGAGAGAGTTAAAATCAACTAATTTATTATTTAAACACAATTAAAACATTTAACTATTTACAAAGGGGTTAAAACAATAAACATAAGAGCAAGTTCACCTCCGAGATAGCACCAGGCTAATTCATAATTTACTTTCGCTCAGAAAACGGAGAGCCTAAATTATAACGACCGCTTCGGTGAAAATCCAACATCGAACTGATTTAATTCCCGCAGCGTGACGTGACGTCACTTCGCCATAAAACAGACGATTTTATTAGTGGTGCCATCTCTTACAATTTTAAATGAACAAAAATGCTAAAGTTAGTTTCTACATATATATTAATTTAAATTATATTTCTGGGCATCTACCTTGCTTCAATGTTTTTATAAATATCCTAGCTTCCCCATCCAATAGTTCCGTTTTAAGAAAGCTTTTAAAAATCGCTCATTAACTCACAGGAATTATTTTTCAACATAAATTTTACAAAAAACTATTTTTAAACATTCGCTTCTTTTATATTCAGTCGATGACAGCACACAGCAAGTGTTCGGTTCAAAATATAGCCTTTTTAAGTTTCAAGTCATTCTCGGAAAGTACATTCGTGCATTCTGGAGATCAAAGGTGCAAGTTCGTTTAATTATTTACCATTTAAAATATTTTCATTACTTCTAAAAATATCAGTTAATTATATTGTAAGAATATGCTTTCTTTTTAGAATTTCACATAATTTTAGATTAGATTTTTTAGGAAGGATTTCAATCGCTGAGACGACCCGAATTTTTTTACAGCCTTCTTGTTACAGAAAAGCATGTGATATTTTGCGTCAGATTATTCAGACGGTGATTTCTCAGTTGCGGAACAATTGGTGTCAACACAAATAAGACAGCAGATGCATGCACTGCAGAGGTGATCCTTTTTAAGCAGTTGCATGCTGTACCGAGAAGTGTTTAAAGAGCTTTATAAATAATGAAAATGAAAAAAACTCAAATAATTTGTTTGAAAAGTGCAGCAAAGGAAGCGTTTTAATAAAAAATACATGCCTTTGTTATCTAATAATAAACTCTCAGTACTATTATACAGATAAAGTACAGATTATGTTTATCTTTCATTTTCACTTTTGCCTCTTTGATGACACAGATGCTTTAATAAAAAAAATTCTTTGAAATTTAATTTTAATTTACGTGCTGAAGTAAAGGCTGTATATCTCAAAACCTATAATATATTTTTCCCGGGAGATATAATGTGTATTTTTTCTTAGAACGTTGCCTGTAATTTTACTACATTGGCCTATTGTATTATAACGTGTGTCATTCATCTATTTATGTTCATAGGGGTATAGTGCTTAGGCAACCACACAGGTAGTCAAAAGGGATCAAATATCATATCATCCAATTTATTTCAAAGAAAAAATATAAATTTAAACTGTATACATTGAGTTATATTTCTTCCGTTGTTAAACCTTTAAAAATTAGATATTCCATGATCTATTGATGCTCATTAAATAATTGGAAACAGTGACTAAAATAGAAATGTCAATTTTTCTCAAAGCAATAATCATTAAAGATGTCCATTAATTAAATAGCAAAAACTATATTTCAAATTTTCAGTAAAAAATCTATTTTAAACATTTTCTCGCAATTTCATAAAATTTTAAAAATAACATGGACGAAACAGTTTGTAATGTATATTCAAATATGTAATATTCAAACTTAAATCCTATTTTTAATTTTAATATAGAAATAATATTACTCCCTTTTTTCTGATGTTTGTGCTATTTCTTTTTCTTTTTTCAGAATTATCTATAAAACATTTGGATTTTTTTATACTTTTATTGCCTAGTTTTTTTTCTCTATCTCACCTGCTCTCAGACAGCCTTATCCATCTCTTTTTAATTACAAAGTCACTTAATACATACTTAGTTTGGTTTTTTAGGACTTTTATTTTTACTACCTTCTGAAAAAGACATAACAATAACTTTTTAAGGTATTTAGAAAGCAGTCGAAAGCAAAACACCACTTTTTGAAAATATTTTAACCCAATATAAGATTTTCTTTTTTATGTGCTAGGTTAATTCCAAATTCTCTCATCTATTCTCGCCATCAAAAATAATTTCATTGTTCCCGATTTCTTTTGATTGGGATTAAAAATGCAAATCAAACACATGCTTCGAGCAGCGAGCTCTTTTTAACCAAGTGATTCGAAACTTTACTTACGTACACTAAAGTAAACACAATCACATAGAAAATCATGACCGGAAACACCAAACGGATGATTTGAGTGGGCGCTATACTTATATTTCAACCAAATTACAATAGCAGTTCAAAACGTAAGATAATAAACCCTCTGAGAGAAAACATTTCTTCATGCATTCAAAGAGATACACAGCGCAGTAAGGAACTGACACAGGTTACTTCTACACATAGTCACTCTGGCTGTAGGAGTATTTGTTCCATTACTACACTAACAAATAGAACCCATCATAAAAGAAATTAGCTTGAGGTTGGTGGAGCCACGTCACTACGACTTGCTAGACTTCGACATAGGTTCTGAAATGTTCACCTTCCAGTTCTTTTTTCAAACGCCTGAAGTGATACACCTCATGGCGAAACGCCTATGCGAAAGAGAGTAAGGCCAGAAAAGCCGGCGGAGATAGAAAAAACACGCAAGCATTTATTTTGAATGTCCAGAACTTGCAATCTACGCAAAAAGGGCGGAACTTGTTTAAAAATGTTTGTTTTTCAAACAAACAAAAAATAAAGGAGCGGTGTGATGAAAATCCCATGGTGAGAGGTCCTGGCTGTAGGCAGTGGGTTTCAATCACTTTGAGGTTGACCTGCTTGACAGCTTTGATCTTTGTTTGATCTGCCTTTATCGAATTCCGCACAGCAAAACATCAACTGCTTTCATGACAATACACTCTCTCTTTATACTTCCACCAATTGCCGTAGAATTTCAGTTGGGAGCATTTTTTCAGCACAAAAAAACTATCGCCCCTCTTTCTTCAAGAGAAAACCATGTTTCCATCAAAATCTCCATATTCTAACTCAGATTTCGGAGTGTTAGCGCGTATAGCACCACCGGCGGCGATCGAATGCTGTAACCGCCTCAGCTATCTGAACAGGTAATTTGATTCGCAGGAGAAATTTGTGCACCTGTCAGAACTCTGTCACTTCTGAAACACACTCGTATTTCGATAAAGTAAGGACAATAAATAAAAGTCTACGAATGCTGAAATGCCGGACATGCCAACTTCGACGCAAGAATTTTTATCGCACCTGCGAAATTCCAAAGTGAGTGAATTTGGACGCATGCACATATTTCACAATTGTAAGTAACCGCTCAATGAGAGAGTTTTCAAAAGTTACAAGACTTTAACTTCTGTATCATTGCGAACCCTATAGAATGTGCGGCTTGACTGATCGATCACACATTCTTATGAAATTCTGACTGGTTTTTGAGCATTCTATAATCTGTTAGTTTTGCCTTTCATTTTGAATCACCCTGTATAGTATACAGTCAGCAATAATCCCTTTTATTTTATAGATTAATACAGAATTGATAAGTATTAATAAATTATATTTGTTAAACTATCCAATACGTTTTAACAACTAGAAAGTTTTTCTCTAGGTGCATGCTGTGTCAGATTCTGAGCCAGCAAATCATTCAGTTTTGAATATCTCCTTGGAATGAATGTGTTTCCTTTAATGTAACGGTTGATAGTTCAAGTGGAATGTTCCCTTGGGACGGCTAGATAACTTAATAATGAGGAAAAATTAAAAAAAATCAAAAGCTGGGTAGAATGCAAGTACTGAATTTTAAATTCAACGATTTGAGAAAATTGAGAAGACATTTTCCGCTCCTTAGTGAAAATCCTCATGTATGAAGAGTATTTAGATATTTCTTTCTCCATTAGTCGAATTATTAAATCATAGCAATTATTACTATATAAGCGTATTTAATAGATGTATCAGTGTATTTATTTGAATGATATAAAAGCAAAATTTAATTATCAATTCTGCTTAAATGAAAAAATTATTTATTAAGTGGTAAATGGAGATCATTCCAGCATCATAAAATATTGCCAGTTTTTTAAAAATTTCCTATTTTTCAAGTAAAATTCATACATTTATTTAAAAAAATTCTTACATTGTAATTATACGTTTTGGAAATGTTAAATATCCGTTTAATAAAAAAGAAATAAGTTTCTTCTTGGGAAAAAAACAAAGTGGAATCTTCCTGTAATCCATTTGTGATTTTTTTCATTTCAACTGAATTGCGGTTTACACTTCCTTAACTTCTTTCAGAGAATGTGTCATTAGCGTTTCCCTACATTATGTTGACCGTGACATATAACCATGGGATGATTTCGCTCCAATGCCTGCAAACACAGGTTAGTTTTTGCATACTATAAAAAGAAAGCATTCTATTTTTATGCACCAGTTTTTAGTCATATTTTAGGTCTATATAACATATTCTTAAAGTTAATTAAAGTTGCGTTAAAGATCTTAAGTGGCGTATATTCAATTCATGCAACTTCGAAAGCATTCATTCCAAAGATAAAGAACTTCCTTTTTTCTGTTGTCTACGACGAGAAAAGTATGATTCGTATCGATCCGTAAATTGATGCTGTGTATATTTATAAACTAAAATGATTTTTTATATCCTCTGTATCCGAAATGTCACTAAAACTGTCAATTCTCGTAACGAATGTTACGCAAACCAGTTTTAAAACAGCATAAGAGAAAGGTATCCCAAAATAACAGAGTTCAATGCAGAATTGAAATTCAACTCCTGAAATGAATCTCATAAGTTTAAAAAATCAGTTATTCATTATATCTGAAAAGAAAACAGCATATGCAAAAATATTTTATCAAAAAACTTCATGATTTAATTCTGATCAACACGCTGATGCCAGCTACTAAAACCGATGATTCGAATATGGATGTCTCTCAGAAGGCTTGCACAGAACATCACTCTCAGTTTCATATGAATGTTGTGTTCATACTAATTGTCAAAATGTCTTTAATAAAGCAGAAAATATTTTTAATACTTTTTATTGATATCAAACAAAATATCAAGAGCAAATTTTCAAAACTTTTCGAAGAATGTTTTCGGACAAAGTATCTGTCCTCCGGATTATTTTCTGGACTCTGTGGACTAGTGAAAAAGACTCTTCTTCGAAGCTGGAGCTCTCAGTTTCGAAATCCGGTTTCATCCCTATACTGCCAATAAAGCGGGCCTAGTGCCTGCGAAATCTGTTTCCAACAAATATTTTCAGATTGGAAAGGCTCAAAAGTTTGGAGAAGGGGTGACGTCTCAGAGCTCGTCCTCATCATATGATCAATGTTCAAAGTTAGGAGGTCCGTTTCCGAGAAGAAATCTCGTACTGTTTCAAGATGATTTGCGCTTCTATCGGTGAGCGTGTGGCGCTCTTTGTGACAGAATCCTGTGAATACTCTTCATAAAGAAGTGTTTCAAAATTATTTCGCGTTATATTGCAAATCAAGGTAAACAATTGAAGACGCAATTCAGGTTAGAGTATATAATTATTTTACTTTTCGTTAAAGAAAAACAAGCCTTCCGTGAGAAATATATGCTTGCTGATCTTTCATCCATAGTAGGAAGAAGAGAAGACATTTAATTTAAAATCCAGAGCAAAACGAAGCTGCACAAGTCAAATGTAATTTTGAAATAAATATATAATCACCTGTGTTCGCAAGAATAACTAAATCACATAACATTAAAATTTTTCAGAATGAATTACTTTCTTATCACAATATTGATTCTAATTTTTTTTCGGGCATTCTCTAGGAAGTATCCTAAAAAGGTTTAGGTATAAATCAAATATTGTTTGTAATATAGGAAAACACTGACGTGAATTTATGGAAAGGATTCAGAAAGTGCAAGACAAAAGACAATTCGAATTAGAAATTCACGAAAAGTTTATAAACATTTATCTTATTTTTTTCTTTGCTTTCAAGCAGAAAACATATCTTATTTCACGAATTAAAAACATTTTTACAAATCAAGTTTTATAATGAGGAAATCAAAATTTTTGATAGATAATGCTTAATTTACTGAGAAATAAGAAATTAATATGAAACCATAACCCTTTCATGATGATCGCAGGAATGTTTTTCATTACCCAAATAAATTGTTTT
>BGPR01038067.1:0-14873 GCA_013235015.1 Araneus ventricosus | reverse complement strand
CTGCATGATGTACTTCGTTCAGTTACGTATTGCTCATGGTTCAGAGTAAAATAACTGAGTTTAAATGGGTAATAAATGAATCGTTGATTGCAAAAACTACATTAGATCAGCTGAGTGAAGCTTCGATTAACAAATCACAATGTTACATTGGAGATTGGGTGTTTAATGCTTGTCGTACTTCGTAATTAAGTGAAAAAATAATACGTCGTTACCTTTACACTTGGTACAGAGTAAAGTTACTGAGTTTGGAAATGGGTAATAAATGAATCGATGATAGCAAAAACTACATTAGTCAATACAGTGAGGCTTCGATTAACCGTCACAATGTTACATTGCACAAATTGGGTGTTTAATGCTTGTCGTACTTCATGCAATTAAATGAAAAAATAAATCGTTACCTTTACACTTAGTACAGAGTAAAGTAACTGAGTTTGAAAATGGTCAATAAATGAATCGTTGATTGCAAAATTACATTAATCAATACAGTAATATAAATATAAAACAAAGTAGAAAAGAAAGGTATAGATAAAACAAAAGATTTAAACGATAACGATAACAATATACCTTTTTTATAACACCAGCATCAAGTGATTGCATCAACAAGAAAATTACAACATTAATATTTTAAAATATAATATAATTTAGAATGTAAAGAAAATATTCAAATTAGAAGAATGAATGAGAACTTGAATGACGAACTCATATTGAAGTTCCAAGAAAAACTTCTCAACGGTAAGATTATGAAGTAAAAATATATACCCTTTGTGGCCTGAATTTTGTCCCACTTCCAATACAAGAAACATTTTGAAAAAATCAAAGGGGCAAAAAATCCTTAATAAAATCAAAAGATAATATAGCGTGTGTTCACATATGAAAATGGACAGGCAGACAGACTTCCGTAGACGGATATGTCAAAATTTGACAGAAACCTACAAATTATGTGTCAGATCACATACACAATTTCTGTCCTGTTAGCTATAATAGTTTTTGATTTATCGTCTTCGCAGACCAGACATAATTCAAAATTTATCGGACTCAGGGGAGGTCTAAAACAATAAGAGACTCGTCAAAATCTCGAGTTCGAATTTTTTGACGACACAATACTATATTTTATACTTCGTATAATAGAAAGAAAAAAATTACTCAATTATCTTAAAAGTGCATAAATCTAACTAAGTTGAACTGGCAAACCCTTAATACCCACATACGCAAAGAAACAACACAAGAAACTTTCTAAATGGCAAAACGATTTAAAGTTATAAAATGAAATAAAAAAACTACAAGTATATTTAATTCACATTAAGAAAGTGAATTTCACGGGGTAAGACATTGTGTTTGGGTAGTGAAGTCTTCGCGTCTATGTGCTCCCCAGACCGTCGCCAGCAACGCGCAGTGTGCTCTTCCAGCGCAACGTTAATTCAACAAACACAACAGTATTTACGAAACAATTTGCGAAAATGGTTTGTCTAGGAGAAATAACATTGTGAACCCCTGCCCCTAAGTGACAAAGGAACAGAGGACGTATTGAGTGGAAGTTGAAAGGAAATAATCGATTTCTTGTTAAAGGATAGAAAACTAAATCAAGGAAACCTACGGAATGGTTTTTATGTCTTAAGAAACTTGATTTTGGCCGAAAATTTTAAGAACCAATCCATGTTACGATCAAATACAGAGACAATCGGAATGATTTACAGAAATAGTAACAATTATCTAAGGTTTTTTTTTTATTTCTTATTTTTAAGGCTCGTATTATATGTTTGGAGAAATATGTTGTCTTTTGAGTCACATTATAAAAATAACTATTTTTTAAAAAAGTGCATTGGGTGTTTTTAATTGATAATCTTGACTTAAGTATGGACAGATAGATGGATAGTTATAAAAAAAACAAGCGGGAGTGTTCTGTCCTAAACTTTCTCGTATACTTCCTCAAAAAAGGTGCCGTTTCCCCTTCCCCCGCGTGTCAAAAAAAATTCGAACCTACTGTTACCCAGAATCCAATGACTATCAGAAGGTTTTTCATTATAGTGATTGAAAAATATCTAGGTAAAGAATCAAATTCAAAGAGATGCGTACCGATTTTCCGCTCTTGCGGCGCAAGGACAAACTGACGTAATTCGCTCCATAGCTTTCGCGTGCACAGAAGATTGCTTCCAGTACGCATGCGCATGAAGATGCCGGATTCTTTTCAAAAGTAAATTATACAGACCGACAGACAGTCAACCCTTTGACGGATTTGGCCCAAAATTTTATACGGACCTACATTCATGACGATAAAACTGTGTACCAAATTTTATCCATCTAGCTATTCAAGTTTATGAGTTATAGTGTTCACATGACCGAGGACATATAGATAGACAGACTTCCCGTTGACGGATTTTGTCCAAAATTTGACAAAAACCTAAAAATTATGTGTAAAGATCACATACCAAATTTTATCCCCGTAGGTGTAATAGTTTTCGAGTTATCGTGTTCACAGACAAACAGACGGACACACAGACATAGTTCCAAAATTGTGTTTTTCGGACTCAGGGAGGTCTAAAACGTGGAGATTCGTCAAAATCTCGAGTTCGAATTTTTTGACGATTACAATATTTCTCTCCTTTTTGTATACGTTTTGTATTAATGAGAAAGTAAAAAAAATTGCAAGGCTTTTTCTTTTGTCCTCGAAAGACTTATTTAACTCTTTTGTTCTGTGATATTCATAGACAGTTATTTATTTTTCAAGCCTGAAACACAATGTAATTGGAGAAAAGGAGATTTCAAGTTAATAATTTGATATAGATCTGTCTATAGCTCACTTTTGATTCAACAATTTTGACGCTCAGCAAAAAATAGACCAAAGGACCATAATGTGTGTAATAACTTTGTACTTCAGCCTTCAATAAATCCACATTTTCTTTTACACTAGTTTATTAGAACTACTATATACAATTAAATAGAAGCTGTATACATACAATTACGATTCACGTGGAAGAATACTCATAATTACTAACTCGGAGTTCTCCTCGAGAACGCCTACAATATGAGCACATTCTGTGCGACCCAATACCATTAACGGCGTTTACCACCTCGCTCCCGAGCAACCGTTTCTCCCACAGTTCAATTCACTTCTTTTGGCTGAGGGCCGGAACAGCTATGTGGAGGTTAGTGGCATGACAATGTGTCATTATGGTGGATTTTTAAATGTAGCGAATGGTTGTGCATCGTACGATAACGCTGATTCCAGACAGATGTCTTGTCCATCCAAATTAATAAATTCTCAATATTCTTGAAATTTTTGTTTTATGATAACCCGAAATTTGAGCAAACCAATTTTGATTTTCATTTCTTATACATAAATCTTTTTTTCTCCTATAAAACGAATTTTCAAATGGCGCAATAAAAGCGTTACTTTATTGAACTAAAAAATCTAATTTCATCAATCCTCTTTTAATTCATTTAAACTTTGGAATTTTGATTTAATGCCGCATTAAACGTATCTCATCATCAATTTTTTACAGACGAAAGAAAGTAACATCTTCCGCTATTGATACGTTAATTAAGAATTTCTTATTCTTAATTAAGAAATTTAATTAGAGAGATTCTTGTCGCCTTATTTCTTCTTATCAAAAATCTAAATTAATTTCTTTAGAAGAAATAAGTGTTAGTAAATGATTAATGAAAGACTTAGGAAACGGGCATATCTCACGAAGTGAAAATTGATTGTGAATATCAAATCAATTATTTCAGAACGGATAATCAAATCAATTAATTATTCATGCAGATGTTGTTCTGAAAAGTAAATGGTTTTTGAAAAGGAAAGGTTTTTCTTCTGTCTTTCTCTGTAAGAGATCAAACAAAATTTGGTAAAAAATGTGTACTGTAGAATGCATATTCTCTTAACAGATGAAATTTCAACAGTGATTGGATGATCCAAACCTTTATTCTCAATTAATTTATCACGCCTCGTAATTTTCACCACGGTCCGCGATGACGCCAACTAAGCCAAAAGTCTCTCTTCAAACTTCCACACCGCACCAGTGAGAGGACGTTTGACTCTGACGAATTTAACAATCGCCAGTCTTCGTACTCGCGGATCTTTATTAGATTCGAATTTCAGATCTACGACTCTCTGGTTTATAAGCCGAGACTCTGTCACAGGACCAATGCTGCCACTCACAGAACAGCTTAGGCCCGGTGCACACTAGCCGGTTTGTGTTGTTGAAGCTATAAAAATAACAATAGTAGCCCGCATGCCCCCTTGTGGAGACACACAAGGGGGATGGGGGTTACTATTGTTATTTTTATAGCTTCAACAACATGAATCGCCTAGTGTGCGCCGGAGGCAACGTGAAGTTAAATATTAGGCCCGGTGCACACTAGTCGATTTTTGTCGTTGAAGCTATAAAAATAACAATAGTAACCCACATGCCCCCTGTGGAGACACACAGGGGGAATAGGGGATGTTATTTTTATATTTATAGCTTCAACGACATGAATAGGACTAGTGTGCACCGGGCCTAATATCTAACTTCACGTTGCTTTAAGACCCGGTGCACACTAGCCGATATGTGTCGTTGAAGGTATAAAAATAACAATAGAAACTCACATAACCCCCTGTGGAGACACACGGGGAATGGGGAATACTATTGTTATATTTATAGCTTCAACGACATGAATAGGACTAGTGTGCACCGGGCCTAAAATCAACCTGCAGTTTGATAAAAGGCCCGGTGCACACTAGTCGATTTGTGTCGTTGAAGCTTTTAAAAATAACAATAGAAACCCACATGCCCCCTGTGGAGACACACAAGGGGAATGGGTATTACTATTGTTATTTTTACAGCTTCAACGACACGAATTGGAAAGTGTGTGCAGGCCCACCGAGAGGGAAGGGGGCAAAAAGCCCCGTGGCTCGGGCCCTGGAGGGTAGTCGTCGGAAGGAGAAGGGTTATTTGGGAAGTATTGGATTTGTGGGAAGGTTCGGATGCCAGTACTTTGTCCTGAGGCCCGGCTCATCTCGGCCTCTCGGCTACCCTGTGTGAGCGGTGATATTTTCCACGTGAATTGATTCCAAAAGCATGTTCTAGATATAAACTGAAATTTGTGATTGTCAAATTTCACAAGGTTCTGAATCAAAATAAACTCATGGCGCCAATAATATTTTTTGCTTTGTATAATCCATCAGTGGTTTTCCATGGTTTTTTTTACTCAAGGTCATGTCAATCTTCTTCAAATTCACATCGAATCTTTTTCTAAATGTAATTTATTAATTCGTACAGTTAAGTTAAGACCAGCATGCTAAACTGAAAGAGAACATTTGCAGTTTCCTGGTTTTTCTTGTTTTTAAATCTGAATTCGTTTCATTTCTAGGCATCAAGGTTCTCAAATGAAGAAAACATATCAGAAAAACTGAGAAATGATGAATCTGATTGAAGAGAATTGAAATTGCGGAACATTAAGTTTTTATGTCAAAGGTTAACACTTTGTATAAATGAGTTATATAGCTTGTCTGAATAATTTTCATATACCTGCAGTTAGTGCCATATTTACTCATAAATTTGTTTTTGGATATTCTAATCTTCGTGGTAAGTTTATGTGATACTTAAGAATTCAACGTTTGAATGACATGAATAATGCATTTAAAAGGCATCCTTTTAATTATCTTATTCAAAAGTTCCTTTCAAACCACACGAAATCAAATTCTTTGATTTTTCTCAATATATTTATTTATTGCAAGAATTCCCAGAATCATTAAATATCAAGACAATAGTATAAACTTGCTTTTATATATTCTAATCTTAGTGATAAGTTTATGTGGTGCTTGAGAATTCAACGTTTGAATGACATGAATAATGCATTTAAAAGACATCCTTTTATTTATCCTATTCAATTGGCCAGATGGATGAATTTTGGCACATGGTTTTAACACCAAGAAATATAGATCTGTGCCAAATTTTGGACGAAATCTGTGCCCGAGAGTCTGTTTATCTGTAAGTCCAGGTGTACGTCAGAACTCAAAACCGCAATGAGCCAGATGGATGAATTTTGGTACATTGTTTTAGCAACAAGAATTATACATCTGTGCCAAATTTTGGACGAAATCTGCGTCCGAGAGTCTGTTTATCTGTAAGTCCAGGTGTACGTCAGAACTCAAAACCACAATGAGCCAGATGGATGAATTTTGGTACATTATTTTAGCAACAAGAAATATAGATCTGTGCCAAATTTTGGACGAAATCCGTGTAAGGGCTAACAGTCTGTTGACCTGCCTATTCGTATGTATTTGGGATTCCTTTCAATAAACAAAATGCCCACGGAAGGGTTACCTTTAAGGGGTAAGTAGATCGGATTTATGTCTAGGGCATTTAAGGGTTTTTATCACATTAAATTTAAGACAAAATATTGCATAAAATAAACGAGAAGACTTCAAGTTAAATACAAAAAAATTTATTTAAATACTATGGGGATAATTTACAGGGGGGGGGGGAATATGTACAAGGAAAGTTAACAGGAGATTTACTGTTTTACATGAGTCATAGTTATTTATTGAGCTAGATTAACTTGGGATAGAGGTTAATGGTTAAGAATAATTACGGTATTAGAGATATAGAGAGCTGTAAAGAAAGTTAGATGGGAAATAGTTACCACAACTTGAAGATCGGGCGACTTAACTGCGCCAAGACTGATCTGACTTACATGATGAGAAAAAGAGGGAATGAGAGAGAGTTACGAGCTTGTCTGCTGCCTGAGGTGCGCTGCTCCGCTCTGAGCATGCAATCTGGTTTTATTGGAGGAAAAGAGGGCACTGCTCGTGACGTGTCCTGAGAAGAACTCTAGAACCATCTATCGCCAAAAAATCATTAATCTAGCTCTTACAATCCTTACTTATGCAGTGATTAAATTATTCTTTATGGGTGATATCCTACATGTATGTGAAAGTAATAACTAAAAACGCAGTGAGCTGGATAAATTAAATTTGGTGTGCGAACTCCACACCAAAATTGTAGATATATGTCATTGTCGTGCGCTTTTGATTCCAGTAATTCCGCTTTGTTTCACAATAAAAATTTATTTGTACTATTATCTTGAGTAAATAGGAACTATAAGCATATATAAATTTAACCACTTAACTTAATAATTTCCTTTGCTATCTAATAAGATGCCCCCTTCTGTTTTGGAAAGCGGTTGTCGTTTTTATTCATCTCAGAAGGCATATAATACTTGAGATGTTTATGGATTCTAGGTAATTTTTGTGTAAAATTATAAAGATAATTAATGATTAAATTTTAGTTTTAAGACCAAAAATGCGATAATTCGATGCACGAGTATTCTCGGGCTGGTAAGTTAAGCGGTTAAGATTGAAGTTTAGGATTACTCATATTCATTAGAATTACATCTCATTGTCCCCTCTGGATCTCCTACACAACATGCTCAATGGCGTCCTCTCCTCGTCTACCACGCAACTGTTTCTCTCTCTCTCTCTTTCTGGGGCAGCGGTGGTCTAGTATCGGCTTCAGGGCCGGAGGGTTCCACGTTCGAATCCCGATTCCACTGAAGCCCCTTCGTGTATGGGGCCTGTTGCACTTGCACGTAGTGGCCAAATGCCCTCCCGCTGTTGTGGTATGTCAGTCTGGAGAGGAGGTACCAGCTCAGGTGTCGTCCTCGTCATCTGACCGACATTCAAAATGGCGAGGTCCATCCCAAAATAGCCCTCGTGTTGTTTCGAAACGGGACTTTAATAGAACTGAACTGAAGTGTCTCTGAAAGGCCAACAAGATTTGGCATAGTCATAACCACTGGATTTTACTCTAAGGTACTCTGAACAAAGAAAATTTTATCATTACGACTCTATAGTTCTTTCAGGGGCTACAGTGAAAGTAAGGGTGTCTAGGTGGTAGGTTTCGTCTTCGGCTTCGGGCCCGGAGGGTTCCATTTTCTAAACCCGATTCCACTAAAGATCCGTCATCTACTGGGCCTGTTGCTCGTTAGATCATACGTAGGGGGTCAAATGTTCTCCCACTGGTGTGGTGCGGAAGTTTGGTGATGGGTGCCAGCTCAGGTGTCGACCACGTCATCTGACCGCGGTTCAAAATTATGAAGTCCGTCCCAAAATAACCCTCGCGTTGCTTCAAAACGGCACGTTAATATAAGTAAACTTCTCTCTATTCCTTCACTTCTTTTGGTTGCGGGGCTGGACCAGTCACGCGGAGGTTGGTGGCATGGCAGTCATATTTATACCTAATCGGTTGTTCGGAAGAGACCCAAACGCATACTCGATTCTCTTCTCTATACGATGAAGCTAAACACCGAACGAGCCACATTGTGGAAGTATACGAGAAAGTCGACGGCAAACACATCCGCTGCTTTGAATTACTAGAACGCGAATTTGTATGCGAGAACTATAGTTTGAAATCAGAGCGAGATAGACGAATGAATTTTGCAAGTGGAGGTTTTTCGCATAGGTGTTAGAGGCGCTCGCCTCGTGCCTTAAAAGTGCCTTGATCTCTAAGGCATATAATAGACTTGGAATTCTTAAACGCAAAACTAGTGCATTTTCGAGTGAAATTGCCCTTAAGGTTTTATACTACGCTCATGTGCGATCCAGCCTGGAATGTTGTAGTATTATTTGGGATCACAATTACCGTAATAAAATTGGAATTATTGAGCGAATTCAAACCAACTTCTTGAGATATTTACTTTACAAGAAAAATGGAATTTACTTACAACATACATCTTCTTCATGTCTACGTGATATGTTTAATATGCCTAGTTTGTGTTCCAGACGAGATGTTTCTTGTGTTCTTTTCTTTTACAAGGTTATTAATGGTTCCATAGATTGTACTGATATACTGAGAGCTATAAATTTCGCTGTGCCTTCCAGATCTTTAGGGAACCAAAGTTCTTTTCCAAATGTATAGTCAAAATTTAATTATATTAACAGGTTCTCGTTATATAAATTTTATAAGACTTTTAACAGGATCTCTGATGAACTGGACATTTATCATATGTCTCCTATCGTTTTTAAATCGAATTGTTTTCAACTTTTAAATACATGACCTGATTTCTTTTTTTTACGCTTGTCTATACATTTTAAGATGTTTAAGCGTATTCTTATTTTTGTGTTGATCTTGTGCTTGTGTGAGTTTGACTTTTTGACCCTTGCTTTTTTAATGGTTTTTTTTATTTAATGTTCTAAATTTAAAAAAAAATACGCGATTTTTTTATAATTTTAATGTGACGGTATGCAACATGGATTTTTGGAACCTCCGTGTGGCAACTTGGCTACAGTAATCCCTAGAAAGGGAAACGTAGAACCAGTCATCCCCACCCCCGAAGGGATTCACCTTCAGATTCCTATTGACCCTACCCCCAAGCGGGTGTAGATTTTGATTCGACTTTAAGCCATGTGATGTTTCCAGGTTTTGTCGTAGTGGTGTTCATGTGTGTGTGTGTTGTGAATAAATCATAAAAAGACAAACTGGATTATCATTGAATTTGGATATAAAATCACACAAATGAGAATCCATTACACTCAGTGTGCTTTTAGTGCTTTTGTAACTGCGTGTTTTCGTTTTAAAACATTTATGTGCTTAAATTTTCATAATTAATGTGGTTTTGAGCTTTGAACTTTTGTATTCGCTGCAGTTACTTTTTCTCTTTGTGTTTTAATTAATTTTGTGGCTTGTGTTCTTTATGTGTTTTAGTTTTTGATCATGCACTCTGTAAATGGAGTCATCTCTGTAGTGTGCTTTCTTTGAATAAATAAATAAATAAAATACTGGGGGTCTCAAAATGTATTCGACGTACATCGCAGTGCTGAGCTGAACGTTAAGTCACGACTTTGGGTAAAGTTAGGGCCTTAAAACAATTTTGCACCTGTGGCGTCATACTGTCGAAATCCGCCACTGAGTGGTCTGTCTTTCCATTAAAATTGTAGAAGTATTTCAAAATTTTGAAAAATCCGGCAAAGGGAAAAATATTTTTCAAAAGCATGTCTTTAATTTTCTTCACTACGCGATAAAACTAAACAAAGAACTTATCGTATTTGCAGAGATAATTTCGTTATATGGGTCGCCATTAACGTCGAATTAAATATAGAAATTCATAGTTGTTTTAATGGATTTCTCATGTGTGGTTTTATATCCAAATTCAAAATAGATCCAGTTTGTCTTTTATGGTTTTATTTACACACACAACACCACTACGACACATATATATACAAGTAAAAATCACATGGCTTATAGCCGGATCAAAATCTACACCCGCTCGGGGGTAGGGTCAGAAAGAATCTGAGGATGAATCCCTGCGGGGGTGGGGATGACAGTTCTACTTTTCCCTTTCTGGGGGTAGTCAAGTTGCCACAGTTGTTGGCTTCCACTGTTTGCGCGCTGCAGTTCCATCTAGTGAAAATGTTAAATACAGTAGAATCCCGGTAATCCAAACTAATTGGGGATGGCCTCTGTTCGGATTGCGAAGAATTCGGATCATCCGGGAAATTCGGTAAAATACTCTTGATATACCCAATGCAGTAGAGTATATTGACTCTGGGTGCTCTGTGAAGGTGTACGGAAAGAGAAAGCGGCGATTCGCTCGGTACTGTGGCAAACAAGTTGAAAGTAAAAAGAAGATATCTGAGTTTAGTTGTACTTATTAAGGTACTGTATTCATTCTTAAAGACCACTTCGAATACTTCTTTTAAGTTAGGAATAATCATTAGATTTGTTTCTGACTCGTAATTGTTATTTTCCCTTCATTTGTACTTTCTCGTATACGAAGTATATAAAGAGAAAGTATTGCAATCGTCAAAAAATTCGAACTCGAGATGTTGACGAATCTCCACGTTTTAGACCTCCCTGTGTCCGAAAAACACAATTTTGGAATTATGTCTGTGAACACGATAACTCGAAAACTATTAGAGCTACGGGGACGAAATTTGGTATGTGCTCTTTACACATAATTTGTAGGTTTTTGTGAAATTTTGGACAAAATCCGTCTAAGGGAAGTCTGCCTGTCTGTCTGTCCGCGGTCATGCGAACACTATAACTCAAAACCTTGAATAGCTAGATGGATAAAATTTGGTACACAGTTTTATCGTCATGAATGTAGGTCCGTATAAAAGTTTGGGCCAAATCCGTCAAAGGGTTGACTGTCTGTAGGTCTGTATAATCGCATACTTGTTTTACTCAAGTTTGTATGGTTGTCTTTTGACCTTGGCGGTCTACGAAGGAAATTGTAGCGAGCCGCAAACACGTGCTTCGGAAATTATGGCAACCCGATTCGAAACTTCGTTCTGACATTCTCCAGATGGAATGTATGGTGAAATCTTGCGTGATATCTGTAGTAAGGTTACTCAAAAACGTTAAATAAAGTTGTGGTACCTCAGCGCGCGTAAAAATTGAGAATATACGCAATTCTTTTTGCAAAATATTAAGTTTCGGGAATTCATGAATTTTATATGTTTCATTGTAAATCACCATTCATAATTTTTTCTTCAAAATATCTAGGCCTTTGGTAAATACCCCAAGAATATTTACCTACTGGGTTTTGCCCATCCCACATTACTGGTCGTATGCGCGAAAGTTTCGGGGAGGTCACTCCCGCTGGTTTAGTAAAAAGTTTTCAGAACACTAAAAAAAGATGTTCGGATAATCCGGAATTTCGGATTACCAGGGTTCGGATTTCCGGGGTTCTACTGTACTACATTTATTTTTATGCAAGTTATCGTGTCTAGAATTTAAAATAATCGTTTTAAATTATGGAAACCAAAGAAAAGGAAATGAAAAAATTTTTTTGAATTTTAATATGGTGAAAAAATTGTTTCCTTCGGATATCAGTTTCCAAACACTAAAATTACGAAATCGAAAAGCAGCAGCGACAAATCGTGTGTGCAAAAGGTATTTTTGAATACTCTGATAGTATTTTATTGATGGAAAAATCAATAAACGTCTTATTTTGAAAGAATGCGAGAAAGTCGAGTTGAGATTACTTCAGATTTTTTTTCAGAGAATATTGAAGTACTTAATTTAACGAACAAAATATCAATATTGCAGCCAGTGGCGCTGCTTTCTCAATCATGAAAAATATCAGCTCAAAGATGAATGATTTCATAAAATATCTCTGCTGTAAAAAATGAGTAGCATCTTCTCTATGTAGGGTTGCCATACGCCTCGTACATACGGGAATCTCACTACTTAGTTCCGTATTGCTATTTGTCCCGTTTTCTCCCTAAATTCAGCCAGTGGAGACAATTGAAGCAATTTTGATTTGTCATTATAATTTTAAAATAATGTTCGTCCAATTTTATAATTACAGTCGGACCTCTATTTAACGAACCTCTATTTTGCGAATTTCTCTATTTTGCGAACTTTTTCTTGGAACCAAGAACATTTTGAGAATTTCTTCGTAAAATAGCCTCCAAATAGCGAAGTGCATTCTCTATTTAACGAACTTTTTCTTGTGATCCAATATTTTTTTTCTCCCTATTTCTCAAAATATTTCTAAATATTTCGAACTCATTCTTTCTTTTAAACATTTTATGGTGATAAATGACCTTGAGACTGGAAAATGTCAAAGCGAAAGTGCTTGAGCATCAAAGAAAAAAATTTAATTCTTCATGAGGTGGATAAAGGCGTGAAAAAAAGGACATTGCTTTAAAATTTGGTATTCCTCCAAACAGCTTATCAACCATAATGAAAAAATCGTGATAAGATACAAAATTATGATTCATCGAATTCTTGTTCAAAACGTTTAAAAGCATGTGTCTATGAAGATGTGGATGAGGAAGTTTTGAAGTGGACAGTGTGAAAAATAAAAACAATACAGCATTGAATTGCGATGAAGACGAAGATGATGAAGATGGAAATGATCATGATGCAGAAATCAACAAACCTTCGCATGATAAAATGCTAAAATTCATAAATTTTAATATAAAATTATTTTTTTAAATTGAAAATACAGTGTATTCCCGGACAATGCTTTGTTTTATTCTTGTTTTCCTTGCAGATTTCTTTTTGATAGGTAAAATATATAAAACAAATAGATGTCAATAGATGATAGTAAAATCAACTTTAAAACATGACTGGACTCAAAGGGATTAGCCTTGCGTCTTTTTTATTTATACAAGTTCATTTTATTAGATAGCTTAAAAACTTTACTGATTTTTTTATCAGAATAAAATAAACCATTACCTATCTACTTTTTTCATATTTTATTTATTTAGAACTCAAACGTCCCGTATCAATGCTTGGCAATTATGGCAAACTATCTCTATGACTATAGAACTTCGAATAAATAATAATTTGAAAAGTTCTTATTTTATACATTATCACACACCAATACAAAAAAGTGTAAGCTGCATCCACGAAAGATACACATTTTTCATTACAAGATTTTAGAAATCTCCGAAGAAAGTTAATATTCACCATGATATCCGAATAAATTGTATCAAATTCTCCCCATATGTTATTGATGAGTTCTTTTTCTGAATACGCAATCAGCCTTAATCCTGCATGACAAATGAGAATATGAATCAAAAATCAAGATGAACTTTTTTTTTTGCAAATATTCAGCGTTTGATCCCTTTTAATGACAGTCGAGGAGAACACCGTCCTGAATTACAATTAGGATGTCCTGAAGGACAAATGCCAGAGAGAAGGGGTCTAAGAGTTCCAAACAAGTTGTTTCTCGTATTTGTTAAGCTATATCAAGCCGATTCAGACACCTTGTATTCAATTAACATCAGATCTTGTGGTTTGAAGGACAACCTATAGTTAATTCCACCTACTTATTCACAGTTCACGTCTTGCTGACAAGAACAAGTATCCTACTGCAAATTCAGAAGGCAAGCGCTACTTACTTTACAAGTAATCGAAGTTCCGTTCATATAGGAACAGGATAAACGAAAATCTCGTTTGTACGAATAAACCTTTTAGGAATCAAAATTATTCATACACAAATGTATTATAAAAAGGATAAGAAAAGTCTTAATGAATGCTTTAATTGCAGTAAAAGCCCGGTTATATAACCGAAATCGGGTTAACCCAAACCCGAGTTATCTGAAATGGCTTTAAAATCACAAATTCAAACCAGCGGGAGTGGTCTCCCCTAAACCTTCTCGTATACTTTCTAAGTGGAGATTCGTCAAAATCTCGAGTTCGAATTTTTTTGGCGATTACAATATTTTCTCCTTGTATACTTCGTATACGAGAAAGTAAAACAAAAAAACAAACAAACCTGAAATCAAATATCTGTTGCCACGTTTCAAAAAAATATTACTTTGAAGCAGGCGCGATAAAATAGACAATACAATGAATACTAAAGCGAAAATTCTACTTCGGAATTGAATTCCCAAGAAAACAATTTATACTACCACAACCGTAACAATTGCAAAAGCGCGTGAATAAAAGATTTGCTGAAATAATGAGATCGGTTTGATTTACAACAATAAAAAAATTGTTAACAATTGATGCTTGAAAACATTATTTATTGTTCTAAATAAAATTTGCAACAATAACAGATTGCTACCAATACGCATGCGCATGAGAATCGGATTAAAGGAAATTGAATATGCAATTTGAACGCCTCTTTTTGACGGATTTGGCCCAAACTTTTATACGGACTTACATTCATAACGATAAAACTGTGTACCAAATTTTATCCATTTAGCTATTCAAGTTTTTGAGTTATAGTGTTCACATGACAACGGACAGACAGAAAGACAGACTTCCCTTAGACGGATTTTGTCCAAAATTTGATAGAAACCTACAAATTATGTTTAAAGACCACGAACCAAATTTCATCCCCGTAGCTCTAATAGTTTTCGAGTTATCGTGTTCACAGACAGACACATACACAGACACACACACAGGCAGACACACAGACATAATTCCAAA
>BGPR01038066.1:0-14873 GCA_013235015.1 Araneus ventricosus | reverse complement strand
TTCAAGTGTACCTTGAGCCTAAACTATTCTTCTGCTTGATAATCTCATTTTCTTGTTTCCGTCCCCAACCGTTCTTCCATTGAGGTTCGGCATCTTAGAAATAAAGGACATTTCGCCAAATAGAGGGCTATAGAGGGTTGCGGAAAGAAGTGTCGGAGGGGCTTTGTACGAGATTATGACATTTCTACCAAACGAGCGCAATCTCAGCGGCTGGTATGTAATTGGGAACCAACTGTCATTGGATTTCGGATTCATTATCGAAACCTCAACCTAAGTCTTTATATTATTCCGAAATCTAATCAACTGTAATGCGTTATATAATAAGACTACTAATAATGTAATAAATAATTTTTTTTAAAAAAATGCAGCATTAGAACTTTTTACAGACTTTTATTTAACTTCATTTATTTCATGTTCGTTAGGAAATAATTTTGTAACGATTTTTTACTCGCTATCGTATTAAATTTCTGAAATTTTTATAGTTTTGTGCTTCCGACGAAAATAAAATATATCAGTTTGTTCAGAATTTAAATACCATTTAATCGAATAATGTTTATTGACTTTTGCTGGCATATGAGTGGTCCATCGGGTAAATTGATGCGCGGGAACATTGATGCAGTTCTTAAATATTGAAGATTGGAATGGTTCAAGATGTTCATATCCCCTCATATATATACCACTGTAACCCTTAGCACTCGGTAAATTTTTCGACCAAGAAAACCCGGAAGTTTATTTACAAATGAATCAAACCGTTAATCTTCTAGACTAAGTAAATTTTACTCTAAGTACGTGTTGTGTGATTTCTTTAACTAATTACGTTTTCTTGCCAGGGAATCTGCTCCAAAGATAAGGAAAACATTTATTTTTCCGAACCATATTACGTTTTGAGGTTTTTTAGCGTTAGTTTTGCGTGACCATTTGTTTTAAGTAAAAGTCTCTTGGAGCAGATTGATACAGTTGATTCCGGGGCACATTGATTCGTATCTTCTGTGTGTATCAATTCGCCTTAACAGCAACTACTTTGCAAAATCGTCTTCAGAATTAGTAAAAACTTAAAAATGAACTATCTAAGAGAAGCACGCAATCAAGTATTTGTTTAAAAAATGAAAACGGTTTGAGTTTCTTTGCAAAAATGAAGAGTATTTTTGTTAATTAAGCTTAAAATATTTTTTACGAATTTATTAAAATTGGAGGAAAAAATGTACGGAAACTTAATTAATATCATCGAAAAGATAATTTTTTGTATTTTCAGATGATATGAAAATTATTTTTGTGCTATATTACTTTCGTAAGTCATCAAGAAAGAACGCTAAAATTTCCCTTAGTTTTTAATTAATTAAAATTTCCAAAAACGGCTTCGAGGCTCACAATCCCTCCCTCCAAAGTTTTACACACACACATTCTCCTTTATTATTTGTGGAGATAAATTATTTTCTGAGGCATTATTGTTTCAATTTTCCAGTCTCATTAAAAATGTGGAATTTTGATTAAAATAAAAGATGTCACTTTATTAAACTTCTAAACCTTGATTTGGAATATAAAGTTTATTGATAAAACACATTTTGTTTTGATCCCAGACCTATTAACCATCATTATTTTCGATATTTCCATGTGTATCAATGTACTCCTAGTATGGGGCAGATTGATATAAATCCATTTTTAGGAAAAAAGTGTAATAAATATTTTTTATGACATTTATAAACAAAACTCGACTGAAATCCTATATTAGATTAACAAATGTATAAATTTAGTGCATTAGTTCTAATTATTACCGTTGGTAAAATCCCTTTTTAGCTTTCTAAAAGAAAGTTTATCAATGTGCCCTCATTCCCCTTATACATTTTTATTAGTATAATGAAAAATAGAAAATCCTTTTTTAAATCAAAAATATAGAAGTCAATACTTAAGAGTCTGAAGTGCTGAAAATAGTACCATAAAGGAATTAACCTATCATGAATATCATGAAAAATAAAATTTCTAAGCATTCATTAAAAATTATATCTATATATTATTATTATTAATTCACCGGGAGGTAGCCGACCAGATAGAGTTTACGGTTAAACGAAACCCTGTCGGTTTAACCCGTCAGCACACCCACGGGGTATTTCTGACCCCACCCTTACTCTTTTGTTAAAAATTCTAGGAATTTCTACACACTTGCCCCTGTTACTGCCTATACCTTCCTAGGGGAGCTAGAAGAAGAGGATAAGAAGGCAAAAACCGGTGAAAGGGGGGTTTCTAACTTTTTTACTGGGGGCGTTGGGTTCAAATTGACCCGTGCGTCTGCTAACGTTTCAGGTTAATTTAACGTTATGGCTATGGAAGCGAACGAACGTCCGCAGCGGAGAAGAAAAGAATAATGAAAAGGAGGAAAAAAGATATTAGTTTGTAACTTCTAGGCCTACGTCGAGGTCAAGCTAAATTTACAGAATGGGTAGAGGCGAGATATATTAATATAATCGCTGGGGTAGTCAGTACATAGAACCATTGATACTCAAGTGTTTCATATTAACTAGTACGATATTAAGCTATTCAGCTTCTCATCATAATACTTGTATTCAACATATATCAGAAGTATACCATTGTGAGAAACTACTTAGCTGGTGACTCAGCAAAAGCAAGACTACTCGATAACAAACTAACAAATTTAATAAAGCGACAACTAAATTATAATCTTAAATCAAATCATAAAATCATTATACTGCTAGCTATCAATTGATACAAAAAGAAGAAGAGAGTGAACAGTAGCCATCAGTCCTTAAATACTACAACAGGCTCGTTGCTATTGGTCGATGGGTGACGTCACAAAGAGGGCGGATCCGATCTGCATGTAATTACAATTCAGGATATTGCCAGATGCCGCGATGATGCCACAAGTTCAACTTTCTTTTTTCTTATTAAAAATCGCATTTGTGTTTTAAATACAAGCTATTTTTACGAAAAAATGTTCTTATACTTTGATCATATATTATTTTTGTCCAAATAGCCAATAAAATAAAGAGTAAGTGTCTAACAATTTGGGGTCAAAATGACCTCGCACGTGTGCTAATGTTCCAAAAATGGCTGCGTGTGCTGAAGGGTTAAAGAAGAATTACAGATAGGAATAGGAAAAAAATAAAAATTTAAAAAACAACAACTAACACAATAAAGTATACTGAAAACGAGCGCAATGAATGCCTTAAAAGCTGATGGATGCGGCTTAATAATGCATTCATTCATGTAGGACCTCCATAATATTCATGAGTCGATACAGGGATCTTTTATTTTGAACGATATTTTCGCACCAGGTTTATAGGATTTCAGCGTTGGGTTTGATGAAATGAAAAGGTTTTGTTACTGGGCAGTCTGTTGCGTAAAGGTCTGGTATATCTATATATAAAAAGACCAGTGACATTTTCTTATTAATACCTTTTTTCTCGGTTGAAGAAATCAATATAATCTAGTTTTGTAGATGGACGTCTGAAAATATCCAATATAGTAAGTAATACGAGGTCATCGTTTCTCTTTTGAGTTAAATTACAAATCAGTTTTATTACAAAAAAGAAAAAAGTCTTTGCCCTATTTCATTCACGGAGTTCAATCGAATTTCCCAATTCCCTCCCTCCAAAACAGTTTATATGGAAACAGAAAAAAGGAAGCAAAATACCCACGGAAATGAAATCAAATAAATACGGGAGAAGACGGAGCGAAACTCCCCGTTTTTTGTTTAGTTTTTCATCAATAAAAAGTTTTCCTGATGCGTCGTTATATTGTGGCCTTCCAGTCAATATTGATGATGGAAAGAGATGTATCGTTACAGAAAAAGAGAAAACAAATAACATTCCTTTCGATAAAACGATGATAAAGGTAAAATAAGTTATCTTACCGATTTCAAAATCTTTAAATGAACATCGGTTTGAAACTTACGAAATTGTAAGCTTGTCCTTTTTATTTCTTCTCAGTATTACTTTCATATTGTATTATTTAAAAAAAAATGTGTTACTTTCATGAGTTACGTCACAAAGGCAGAGGAAAATGTTTTGATTATCTCGTTTACGAAGTAGGCAAAAATTACTCGCCTGAGTCTGAAAAACCGTTTTTGGAATTATGTCTTCCCGACTGTTAATACGATAACTGGAAAAAGCAAAGGATTGATATTTGATATTCTCACATAACCTGTTGATGTCTATCAAATTTTGGACAACATCCGTCAGTAAAAAGTCTATCTGTCAGTCCATCTGTGCGTATGCAGGCACGATAACTCAAAAACTAAACCAGACAGATGAACGTAATTTCGCTTATAGTTCAACCTATTTAAGCCCAATTAATTTAAAACATAGATTCTAATAAATTTTTATTAAATTATGTTTAAACACCAAGATTAGGTTAACTGTGAAGTAAAATTGATTCGAAGAAAAAAATTGGGGGGGGGGGGGGTTTTTTTTTTCCAAGAAAAAAATTTTAAAAAGTCGACAAAAAATCATTTTTTTTACAAAAATATTAAAGACTTTTAAAATATAGTGAATATCAAAAAATAAAAATCACTTTCTAATTCCTCGCATTACCTCAAAAATAAACCAAAGGAATTTTTTTAAAAAAAAAAAGTCAAAATCACGACATTTTTACTTCAAAATCTGTCTAACTGGTGGTATATGCCTATTGAAAACATACTAGGAGTTTGTGAATACCTATTGACTTTATAGACAAAGGAAAAAGACACAATGCAATGCATTCGGTTCAGCTACGGAAAGGAAATTTAACTGTCCTATAAATAGGACAAAATAAATAAAAATACTAATAAAGGGAATTTTATTTGTGGAAGAGTTAAAAATACAAAAATAATAGCAGACAACGACAAGAAGTAACAATCCATTGGATGACTTCATCAGAGGCCATTCATCCATGTAGATTCAAAACTGGAATAGGCTTTCTGTAGAGGAAAAGGACTTTAAGGTCTAATGATTTATTATCCTCTAAGGCCAGAACCCATTCCGGAATGTATTGGAAAGAAAAACATTTATCCACAAAGGAGAAATTAAAAACAGTCTTTTAAACAAAATATCAAAAGAAGGGCTTAAAATCTTACCTCCAATAAAAGTTGTGGAACAAAAAAAAAAACGACGCCGTTACAAACACGTTACAAAGTAAATAGATGCGCGCACCTATCTCCATGTAGTGAGGGAAACACTAACTATATACTTGAAAATTTTTTGTAGATTTTTTATAAAAATTTTTTAAGGTTTTATTTTTAATTTTTTTTTAAATTTGTCGTTTTTATGCATTTTTATAATTTTTATTTTCATTTTTTGTTTTATTATTCAGAGAAATTTGGATATATAATAAAATAGGACGCGCGCGTTAACGGGTTAATAATCAAAATTGCAGATGCGTATTAAATTTTCGACTGATTTACGCTCTTTAGGTATGTTTAGTCGAGTGTATGTGAACGCGATAACTCAAAATCTAAACAATCTAGATTTGTTTGATTGTTTTGTGGCACAAGAGCCATTGGTTTGGCTATGCTGTGCCAAACGAATGTGAAAATGGTATCAATGTAAAAAGAAATTAAAAGAATGTTGGGATTACTTGTGGAAACAGTAAAAAATTTTTCAAATCTGTGAATAAAAGTTAATGGACCTTAAAAACGCAAATATTTGAACATGAGGAGTAATGCCAAGTAAATTCGACAAGGAAATTGAAGATGTTTTGAAAAACTGTAAACGCTGGATATAAAGATCGGGCATTCTAAAAGAATATGGCGGACTGACATCCGACAGTTGCAACTCGAACACATTGGTGGTTCCTCTCCAAACAACAAGTGAAGATGGGTAAATAGGGTATGTCCAATGCGCAAACGAGTAATAAGAGTATCTGCCTTTCTGTTCGCTAAAGAGGGCCAAGGTTGCACAAGGGGCTTCAAAGTATGAAGTTTATTATCAGTCTCCAAATCCCATTGCTCCTGCCATTTGGTATGAAGATACATTTCTACGTGCTTTTTTAAATCCCCCACAGGTATGCCGATAGAAATTGGGACAACTGCCGATTTGGCAGCTCTATCTGCCTGCTCATTACCCAAAATTCCAACATGAGATGGTACCCAACAGAACATAATATTAAAACCTCGTAAAGCCAGTTTATTAAAAAGGTCTAAAATATTTAAAACCACAGGATGATTATGAGGGTGAGGATAAAAGGACTTTAGGGACTGTAAAACACTGAGAGAATCCGTGTAAATAATAAAATTTCTTTGCAATCTGTCAGAAATTTCTTCCAAGGCAAATAAAACAGCAAGTGCCTCTGCTGTAAAAACCGAGCATGAGGAGTGAAGTGTGAAAGAAATAGTTTTGTCTGGGAAAACAACAGCGAATGAGACATGAGCAGCTGATTTTGACCCATCTGTATAAATTGGAATTGAGTCTTGATAATACTGTCTGTGTTCAAGGAAGATTTTTTGGTTAATAACGTCTGTTGTATCGGATTTTTTGAAAGTTTTAAAAGGATTTAAATATTCTATATCAGGAATTTCCCAAGGAGGGAAAGTGTTGTTTGGCTGTAGAGTTGGACGCAGATAAAGTAGATTTAATTCTGAGAGAGTGAGATTAATTCTAGTAAAAAAACACAGGTACGAATGATTTCCTCGCCTCCTGCAGTCGAACAAGAAATGGACGAAGTTTAAAATCATAAAAGGGATGACACGGATTTGACCCAATCCTAAAAAAATAGTTCAAGGATAAAAGCTGTCTTCTATGTTCAAGAGCATGTTCACAACAATCGACCTAAAGGCTTTTCACAGGGGACGTCCTGAACGCTCCAGAACAGAGTCTGAGAGCTGTGTGATGAACCGGGTCCAATTTTTGTCTAAACAATCTAGAAGAAAATGTTTGATATAATTTTGTTATAAAAATGGCAGATCTGAGCACCCCCCCCCCCCCGGGGGGGGCAAAGGAAAGAAAACAGTCCAGAAACACATGCTTGATTCTCTTCACTATGCAACGAAACCAAATACAAATGCGTTATAACGCATTTGTATTTTGTTTTATTATTTTCCGCATTATAATGCGGAAGCATGTGGAAACATTGAAGAGAGAACATTTCCTCTGGTTTTCTCTCTGTTTACGTGACGTTTATAAATTGAAATTAGAGTAGCTCAAACGTTAAATTGAAATTTTTTCTGCTCTATGATAAACTGAATGTGTACATAATGTTTTCAAGGAAATGATATATGAACTTAAATTCCTTGTGTCAGGCCCTTTCCAAAATCCAACAACAATATAATTTTAAAAAATCGATTTTGGAAAGAGACATTGAAATTAAATTAGATGTTCAGGTAAATTTGAATAAAGGGTCTTTGATCATTTGGTTTTGATTTGTGCTTTGATCTGAATTGTGAATGGAGGTGAAATATTTTTTACTAAAATATCTCACATCCATTCTTTTGCGATATAAGATGCTTTTAATTTCCTTAATAAATGTGATTGTTTTTCACAAAATAAATTTTAATTTCTAATCTATTTAGGTAGAGTTTTTTACACTTTCTATAAAAGGAAAAATTACACTGTACATGATAATTTTGTCTGTTAAGTGTTCTATACAAAATTTTACACACATATGAGTTAAAGATAAATAAAAGACTCTTTTTGTATTTAAAAATTCATAAATTTGCCACCGCACTTTAAAATGAGTGTACTTATAATATTTGCTCTATCTTTTTCGGTTTTGTAGTAGATGACCATAGTAGATGACGATGATGGCATAGTAGATGACGCTTGTAATCTGGATCATATGATGCCTCCATACTTATTTAGAATGGAATTCCTGTGTAGATTCTACCTCACTTTTCTACTATCTTTAGACATATCGTTGGTATAATGTTAAAAGTGACCAAGTCCAAAGAAAAAGAAAAATCAGTTTAGGTGTTTTATTTGTTTTAAAATGTCTTCTTTGTAAATGGAAAAACCAAGCATATTGTTACAAACATGGAAAGTCGCTTCCCAGCAATGTGAGTCTTATGGTAGGGAAGAGAGATTTACAGGGATAAGTATGGGATAATTGGCAGCAGCCACGTCTGGTCCCCTGACCTTGGCGACAAATTTGGCGACGAAATATGGGATATCAAAGGTGCTGGAATCTTCTCGATATCTCTATTAGGGGAGGAGATAAGCTTGAATGCACTAGATGAATCCATGTGACGTCATGGCCTGTCGGGGGGAATTATATAAGGAGAGCGCTTGGATGACGGAGGAATGTTGATCGACTGGGATCGCCTGGGAGCGCGAACGTCTTTGGAGTTCTATCCGCTGTGAAAGCTAGTAAGCTGTTAGACGCCGAGCGGTATTGAGTAGTGTTTATCCACTGGAACGACATTAGAGTTTCGTCTGTAGTGCTAGCTAGGAAGCTAGTGAGCTGAGCGCTATTGAAAGTGCTGTTATTGTCGTTATTAGTTATTTGCTGACTGTTTGTGTTGCTAAATATCAAAGTGCTGAACTGTTATTACCTGTGAATTTTTGTCTGTTTACGTTGCTAATCTGTGCAAGAACTATTGTTTCCTGTACCTCTGCTACATGTTTTCCTGCATATTTGTGAATAAACCTTCATTCTCCATTATCCTGCGTGTTGAACTATTTACACCATACACCACGGAAAGATTCTTGTAACAATATCAATACGTCGTCATGGAATACTGAAATTGATTATTTGCTAAGTTTCTTCTTGGTGATTGTATGTATTTAATTTTAAATTTAATAAGAATTAATAAAACGGACTTTAAAATATAACGTTTTACAAAATAACTTCCAATATATTACTTATATGACAATTATATATACTTCCACTTATCCATTTGATAATCCATTTATGTAGAAACAGAAATCTTGCAAAATATTACATTTAATTACATTGCATGCATCTATCTTACCTAAATAACAATAAAAAATGACATTCAGAGTTTAATAATGTTACATCATTAATACAGTTCTCAAGTAATTGAACTTTCTTGGTACGGTTAACAAGCGCTCCGAGCGCCATCTGGCGAAAAAATAAGAAAATTCTTTTAAGGTTCCTAAAGGAAGAACTTTTTTTTATTAGGAAGGCATTGGTGTTCGTTTCAATTTGGGATTAAACCATCTTTGCTATCAGCATTTTCTTAGACAGGTAGAGTTCGTTATCTTTCAACTGTTGAGAACTCGAGAGAGGAAAAACTCTAGGATTGCCTACTTTGGTTGTCTTGATCTTTTCATTTTAAAAATGTCAAATATTTCATTAGTTTCTTTACTGGAGGATCGGTTTTTACTGAAGTTTCGAGAGGCGTATGAAGAATTTATACGAAAATGGAAATTCCATTAGCATTTCAGATGTTACGGTATTTCGAAAATTCAAGCATTTAATTAGTGTCTTCATACATTTATGAATTAAAAAAAAAACTATGTTTGAAAATTACGAGGACTTGGTTTGCGATGGTTTTTTTTATAATATAAAATCTTCTTTTTTCTTTCCATTTCAGATGGGAATTTACAAACGCTTACGTGATGAATTATTAATTTAAAATAGTAAATGAATGTAATATAAAGAAATTCGAGTCTAATGATTCAAAACCGTTTATGAATATCTAACTGAAATTCATGTGGAATTATTGATTTTATCTTAAGAAAAGTAAGACTTTTGTTATAGTTTTAAAGCAGCTTAACTTTAATAAATGAAATAATTTATTATCTGATCATTTTCTTTCTCGTATACAAAACATACAAAGAGAAAGTATTGTGATCGTAAAAAAATTGGCCTTGAGGTTTGAATGAATTTCAGCGTTTTAGACCTCCCTGAGTCTGGAAAGTCATTTTTAGAATTATGCTCTGTGCATGTCTGTAAACCTGATAACTCAGAAAGAAGCAGTTTAGACGGCTGAAATTTAATGTATTTTCTTTACACCAAATTTGTAAATGTCTATCCAAATTTTGGACAAATACATCAAAGGGAAGTCTGTTTGTCTGCTCGCGTTTGTCCATATGAACATGACACTCGTTTGAAACATCTATCACGAACTACGTGAAATTGAGCATGTGGTTTTCAAAATATCAAAGGGAAGTCTGTTTGCCTGCTCACGTTTGTCCATGTGAGCATGACAACTCGTTTGAAACATCTATCACGAACTACGTGAAATTGGGTATGTGGTTTTAAACATATCAAAGGGAAGTCCGTTTGCCTGCTCGCGTTTGTCCATGTGAGCATGACAACTCGTTTGAAACATATATCACGAACTACGTGAAATTGAGTATGTAGTTTTATAACAAGATTTAGAGACCTGTGTAAAATGTGAATCAAATCAGTCAAAGGGATGTCTGGTTGTTTGACGGTCAGTGCACACGTGTGTATATAAAAAAGGTAACTCAAAAGCTGAACAAGATACATAAATAAAATGCTGTATAGGGTCCTGACACCGAAATTGTAGATCTCAAAATTTGTGTGCATTCGGTTTAAAGGAAGAGATACAAAATGGAATTCATTTTCTTTTCTTTCGCTATGCTACTAACTTTGACACAGTATGCACCAAATATTATGCACGTACGAATGCTCTCAGTGGTTTACTTGGCTTGTGTCTTCTTTATTTTTTAATTTTGAAGAAGAAAAAGCATAATATATATATGACAAGAAAAAGCACTTGTCATATATTTTTGTCCTTCCGAAATAAATCTGTTTCCAATTACTCATTGAAAATTGATGGAATATTAATGAATTTCTTGCATGAGTTCGTTATTTGCCACATTTCATGTATTTGAAAGAATCAATTTAAAAACATTCACATTATAGTATAAAGGAATCGCATGATACATTTACTTGTCTAAGAGATTTTTCTGAATTAAGAGAGGAATTAAAGACATTTTCTGTTGCTGAGATCATAAATATCTATTGTAATTCCAATTAATGTTTTTAATGAGTGACACATTTTTGTTTCTTCTTTTCTACAAAAAGACATAACTTGTTTCAAAGCAACATTTCAGAGTTTCCGTGATCTATTAGGAATGCATCCTTTAAATTTGATTGAAATTTACACTTTATTCCAGCATTCCTATTACATCTTCTTGAGAATGCTTGACCCACGAATTTCAGACATAATCCCGCTGGAAATCTACCAAGTAGATGGATTTGGTGGACCTTAAATGTGGTCAAAGGCATATGGGTGATGGGAAAAATAATGGCAACCCCACGAATAAATTCAAAAAGATTTGTTAATAAGGCGTAGGGCCACCTTCCGCATGTACAATGGCCTGAATGTGTCCAGGAATTGAATTATGCAAATCTTGAATGGTGTTTAAAAGAACATTAAATCATTCCTCGTGAAGAAATCGAGAAAGGTTCCGTAGAGTTGATGGAGGAGGATACAGGAAGCGGTGGATACTCTTCTCTAAAATAGAAAACAGAGGCTTAATAATATTGAGGTCAGGGGATTGGAGCGGCCAAGGGAAATAGATGTGTGACTATTTAATGAGCTTTAAACTTCTCATTGACACGTCTAGCCGTGTTGATTGGAAAATAATCGCCCTGGGAAACTGCATCTTCAGATGGAAACAATGTTGGAACCATAAGCTACAATTGGTTAGGTACAAATATTCACACAGTAATTCGAAGCAGTTACTCGGCTTTCTAGAGTGATGATGTGGTTGCAGAAAACCACATCTCGCTACCCAAATTTTTCACTAGAGTCACCATTCTTCACAACTCGACAGAAGCAATTCAAATCATGAGCTAGTGAAAGCATTTTCTAGATGTACACACACCCCGTTGTGAAAAACAATATGAACGATGGTTGTCGGATCATATCTCTTTATTCTATGCATTTATGGTCGCGGCAACACTTGATATGACATTTTGCTATCATAGCAATCAAAAGTGGCTTTCGAATTGCTATTCTGCCATAGATATTTTTATTTGTACACTTTACTTTCAAATGTTTCAAAAGCATTTTAGCGCGTTAAGATAATGCTGTGGTCTAACAACAAGATTGAGATTATACTGTGGATAATAAACAAAATCTCTTTAAGGTATCCTACTGGTTTAAAATCATTGCTTTTGATGAAATTATCAAAAATAAAATATGACTTAATTTTGTAGCCTGTTTATTCAGCTTTCTAAAACTGTCTCACTTTTTACTCTACGTGAATTACAAATGGAGTTACAGCTGTTTTATTACTGAACTGTAAGCATTATTTTATGTTGCATGAAAACTTTAAATGTGTTTTCTGAGAAATGATATCTTTGTGTGTGTGTGTGTGTGAGGAAAACTGTCTACCGTAACAAAGATTTCTCAAAAAATTATTCAAGTATTGATATGAAATTTTCTGAGATTGTTTTCTGTGATATGCTTGATGTTTTCCTCTAAAAACTAAGGTCAATTTTAAAATCAATTTTATTTTAAGTGCTTAAATATAAACGAAAAGCATTTTTTGTGAAGAATTACCAGTTTAGTAACTATGTTCAGCTATATCTCAAAACTATTTTGAAGTACAAGAAATATCTTAGAGCATAACACAGAAAACTGTCATAAAATTGTACTCCTACAAGGATTTATGTATATTTAGAATATGATTTTGTCTATGGCTGTTAGCGTAAGGCAAATATTTTAGTCGTTTTTCTTCAAATTTCTCAGTTTTCTTTTAAAAATATTACTTTGAAAGCATAATTTTACAATATTTTCATAGTTTTAAGACATATGCAGTTGAAAAATAGCATTAAAAACATATATAAGTTTTTTTTTCAAAAAAATGTCTCCCAACACAGTCGGATACCTTAACAAAACATAACTTCTTCCCTTTTCTATGCACAAGTCCTTCTTTAATCTTCATTCTTAGAGGAATATGAATTTTTAAATTAATTAAACGATCACACAGAACATTCTCTTTTGATTTATTTTTAAATCAGATAATTAAGAATAGTTTCTGAAGTGTTCGTTCTTAAGGATACATCTTATTCGCTTTCATATTCTATAGATTCTTTTTTCACAGAAGTGTAAATTTATCATGTTTTACTGAAAGAAAGTTAATGAGTACTGTCGACGCTTTCTTTAATTAATGTGTCTCAGGAAGTTAAATTACTGCCGTCACTAGAAAATGAACGTCAAGTAGCATTCGATTTTAGGGAGTTAATGAGTACTGTCAACGTCTTCTTTAATTAACGTGTATCAGGAAGTTAAATTACTGCCGTGTCTAGAAAATGAACCTCAAGTAGCATTCAATTTTACCTTGATCGAGAAAGTTCTGCTTTGGGAAATGCCTCGTGCATCTAATGGGAACATTTTTATCCGCATGCTTGTTGATATTGCACAGGGCCAATCTGCAGTAGCTGTCTACCGTTAAATTGGGTTCTTTCCTAATTGTTGCTTGGGATGTTGGGAGAATAATTCCAACAGACGCTGTCTATTTCCTCACCTTAGAAGAATCAATATTTTTTCTCTTATTATAGTTAAATTAAATCAAATTTTAATTACTAATTTTAGGTTATCTTATTATTTGGGAAGTATTCTTCCTTTGGGATATGTACTTTTATCTGATAATATTTTTCTCAAAGTCTTAAAAAATGTTCGCTTTTTAGTTTTGGAAATATTGTAAGTCGTGATAATTTTCTAAAATGTACTGCCTCGTCCAACTTAAGTTATTTCATTTGCCATTTTTTACTGTCTAAAAGTAGAAATCTGGATTTCAAAAGGTAAATCAAATAATTATTTATTTCGACATGAATGAGAACGTACAAAATTGACTTCATTTGTCTTATACTGCATGTCTAAATCTTAATATATTGTTGAAAGGACTTGAACATTCTTTTTCCAAATTGTCATTTACCATATGGAGCAAACAGTAATGATTATTTCCATTGTCATTGTTTTATTTTCCCCTGCATTTTTCATTGCCAAAGTGCCATTATAGAAACTTTCAAACCTGTAACAAACAAACTTGTTCGAGAAACGATAAAACAAAATCTAATATTGCTACACAATTTGCCATTTTCGAATAGAAAAACGAGGTAATTGCATGTAAAGGTATTAAAAGAAACATAACAAAACATCTAAACCAAGTTTTGCTAAATTTTACATGGCGGTTTTATTAATTTGGAAGAAAATAGCAAATCGAGCAATTAAACTTGTTCGAAGTGAGTATTTAATAACAACTATATAAGAATCTAAACGAAGATGGCGGTGGGTAGTTCTTCTCGACCTTTATCAACCTTCTTCTCAATCCTACTTTTAGTCGAAACTAACTGTTAAAGAAGCCCTAATTACAGAATTTATGACATTTTAATTCCTTTAAAAATTAAATAATAAAATGATAAATTAAATAATACATAATAAAAATGCTAAATTAAAAAATAAAAATTAAGTAAAAAAATATGTATCCCATTTTTAAACTAACCCTTTCCTTTTGGATGTTGAAGATGGTGAATAAGGCGTGTCCAAATGAAATGGAGACAACTGTTATATCCAAAGAATATTTTAAGTACCATGAGTATTTAATGAATCACAAAGAATATTTTGTGACTTCTATACATAACTGCCATTAACACTGATGCATTGATACTATGAGGAAGGTAAATGACTTTAGTGTAGAAATTCCTGGGTTACTGGGAGATCCAGTTTTAAACGGTGTCCGGCACTTCCTTTTCACAGGTGAGCCGTTGACCTTTTAGCGGTCAACGTCTGTTTTTTAAAAAAATCAACAGCGGTTGATTTCTTAAGCGGCCAAAGATCCAGGCAGCACACATGTTGCACGATATCGTACAATATTGTTCGATATTATGTAATATTATATGATATTGTACAATATGGTTGGATATTATGTAATATTATATGATATTGTACAATATGGATGGATATTATGTAATATTATATGATATTGTACAATATTGTTCGATAT
>BGPR01038065.1:0-14873 GCA_013235015.1 Araneus ventricosus | reverse complement strand
TGCACGTTGTATATCACAAACTTTTATGTTTATGAAAGTACCAATGATAAAAAAGAAATCTCCAATACAAAGATTTATAGGTAGAGATATAAAACTTAGATTGAATGGAGTGACTTCATATGACGTCACAACCACATGGCAAACGTAACCGCGTATACCATCGAACATCTGCATCCAACTCCACGTTGTCTTATGCTGCCAGTCACGGTCTTTTCCTCCAGCATGATATCCAATAGTGGCGTCAATAGTGTCTCCGGGGGGACTGTGCTCCCCATCCGGGTAAATTTTTGTACCCTGTCCACGCAATGGGCTATTCAACTAGTACATAAATAAAGATCTGTCGTAAATTTGGGAGGGTCATCACTACGCCCCTCCCGTTGTACAGCAGCTGCTGCCTCCCTGTTGAGGAAATCCTACCCCCTCCCTGTCGGGCAGATTGTGCCCCCCGTCCGGGGGACTCTAACGCCACTCCTGATGGTGCACAAAGATTTCCAGAATTGAATTGGTGCGACTCATTTGACATGCATCTCGTGATCATGAGTCTACTTCATTAAATTATGATGAGCTGATATTTGAGGGGAGGGGCTGGAAATGCGGATAAAACTGACAATAGCGACTCAAAGACTGAAGTAAAATGTTAAAAGAAACTAGAGAAAAAAGTTCTTTTGATTTCTCCTTTAGTTACGAGGGGTCGCAGTGTCCTAGGATTAAGGTCTAGGCTTCAGGGCAGGAAGGTTCCAGATTCGAAACCAAATTGTTTTCAGTCTTCAGTCTTATAGTTCGAATACCGAGATAAGACGGCTTTATTAATTATTTTGAGATGTTTTGTTTCGAAAGGCGCAGACTGCACGTAGTATGAATAATTGTTTTTCATTTGATTTTTCTTGCTAAAAAGTTAGTTCTTCAAATTTTCATGTGCGACTAAACGACTACTTTTTGTAACTAGCCAAATAAATAATAATTGATACGAACAACGGCTATTTTCTTCGTCTGACGGATACACCCGATTTCACTGAAGATCTGTAGAATAAATCTGAAGTCTTGAGTCAAACGATCTTCAGCTGGTGTGGTGAGGGGGGAGAGGGAGAGAGGGGGGTGCAGTGGCGGCTCGTGAGCTCAGAAACAAGGGGGACTGCAAGTTAATAGTTATCAAGAGCAGTGGCGAATCCAGGGGAACTATCGGGCAACATCCCCCCCCCCAGAGAAAAGCCAGAATTCTTGATTATTTTATTTAACATCATTGCAACTGTTTTTTCTTGATTTCCCTCTTTTTAAAAAATAATAAAAACGTTTCAACATGACTTTCTGGCTTGACAGGCTCAAAAATTTTCCTACTTTTGTAGTCATTCCACTTGTACTTGTAGCTTTGACGCTGTCGAATCCATTTTTTTTTGGCTAGTTATTTCATTGTAATTTTTATTAAATTATAGAAAGTATTGTATTGTTTTTTATGATTCTTATTGTCAGGTGAGTAAAGTCTGTAAAGTTAAAGAGTTTTTGTTTACTTTAGCCTTGAGGTTTGACATTCGTCACGACGATACGGATTTATGACCTCAGCCCCCCGCCATACCCGAATTCTAGAATCGCCACTGATCAAGAGAATACATTTTTAAAAAGCTATTTTATCTTTCAGTAGGCCAATTTTTTAAAAAAATCAAAGCCCACATACACACTTCTCTCCTCGCCCACTTCACTCGCTAACACTCTTCCAAAAATGAATCTCTTCTTCAAAAGAGATCTAGCCTTCTATCAAGAGAAAGCAAATAATCAATCAACCAGATGTGTTTCTGTCGACGTAACACAAACCGAAACCAAAGCTCATAAACAGCCAATGAGATTACCACTTTGTTTGAGAATGAGGAAAAAAAGAAAAATATATTAAAAAGGGCATCTTTTCCTCGTTCGGTTGACTCCGTGCCCGCAGAGCAGCTCCGCCTTGCAGCCCATAGCCCGTCTAAGTTAAAGACAGAAAGGGTTGCTTTTTATCTCCGGATTTTCTGCGCTGTGAACGAATGTCGGGGGGGGCAGAGTACGTTGCAGCTCTGACCTGCTTCTCTCTTCTTTTGGATTCATTTTATGCCTTTTTCAATTTTTTATAACATTTTTTTTAATTTTCGTAAGTCATTAAACTCCGAGAGTGGAAAAGTAAGCAAATAAAATTAAAAACTAAAAATACAAGTTAAAAAAATAATTTTAGGGGGTATTGCAGCTCTGGAGCCCCAATGGACGAGCCGCCACTAGGGGTGCCAGCTTATGTGTCGACATCTCAACGCTGTTCAAAATGAAAGTAAATCCCCAAATAACCCTCATGTTGCTTAAAAACGAGACTTTAAGATAACGAAACTAAACTATACTTATTTGTGAATTATGCCATTTTTTTTTTTTCGTCGTAAAATTAACAGCTAGAAAAAGGAAGAAAAATACGTATAATACATGAAAAGAATGAAAAAAAGACACACATATGAAAATAATGAATTCAGTTTGTTGCCTAAATTATATAATTAGATTTTCACGTGAAAAGAGTTTGTACCATTTCCGTTGAATACTGATTTCAAAAAGGAATGAATGAAAATAGGATTCATTTTTCCCCTTTCCAAACAAATCTAGATTTATTTGATCCTATTCGACAGAAACATGACTGCTGGACATTTTTTTTCCTGTTGAATGTGACACTTACCGTCTGGAACATTTGTCTGAACCACGCCCTCCTGTCAATCACAACTATTCCCACCGGCCGGCGATTGGTTATCACGCGATTACTTCCCTAGAAGTGAAAAAAAATGTAAATAAATCATAACACTACTCTTTGACGACAAAATCCAGATTCTGCACCCCCATCTCACCCCGCCTCATATAATATTTGAAGATCGTAACCGGGGGGAGGGAAGAAGAAGGAGGGAGTAAAAGAAAATAAGAAAAAAGTGGAAATAAATGGCTTCCCACGGTCGCCATCAGATTCTATTGACCATTAACGTAGCGGTCTCAGCCGTTACGTTTATCGTTTTATTCTTCGACGGTGCATAGATTAATATTCTCTAAGTCCCGGACTTCCAGCCGCTCTCCCGTTTTTCCTGAAATCCCGGGAGTCCTTTTTATCGTTTGGCGTTTCTTTTTTCTCCCCCTAGGCGCGAAAACAATCTCTTTTTTCATATTTATTTATTTTCGGTGTTCCACGATTGGTATTTATGAAGAGCGTGCGAGTCGTTTGGTGATATGGCTTCCGAGGTTTTCATTTTGTCTCGTTGGCTGTTATTTATGAGTTAGGGTTATGAAGTCACAGTTATAGCCGGAAAAAGATGGTTGATAAGAAGATAATCTTCATGTTTGCGTTAAGTATTGCTTCATTTTATGTAGGCAGGAAGACACTGATGTTATGTCAGTTGATGAACCATTAATTGTGTCTAAAATACGCGCAACTGTTATACATAAGTTTTTCAGGGGGAAAACAATGTAACTATTCTTTTTCTCCAGCAAAAACAATTTTTCAACAGTTTTCCGTTTTGAAAAGGAATCGTATTTCTTATCATACAGGTAGATAGATATCACATTTAATGAACATTAACTATAAATCTTCGAGGGCTTTTTACTTCGAATTTAGGGAGAAAAAACGTGGCGCCAAAAGTATCGTGAACTTTTGTTAGTATCTGACGTAATAATAAATCGAATCATTACCACTGTTGCTAATACATTTAAAGAAACAAATAGAAGCCTGCCGTTAGTTCAATCGAATATTTATAATAGTTTTTTAAACTATGAACTATTTCTAAACAATTTTCGAAAAATAGCCTAAGCACCACCTATTTTATGTCGCTATAAGACATATTTCCTGCTTCTTCGTAATGTATGCACGCCTTTTAAATAATGTCGCTGTGGGTTTATTAACAATGACAGAAGGAAAACCGCTGGGCCAATCGAAACTTGGCGTTTCGATATTTCGATAATATCTAAGCGAATAATTAAACGAATCATCTCAAGAATGAGTATCATTATACATAACTTTTAAAAAGAATAACGAATGGGGGAAAAAACAAAAGGGAAAACTTCTGAATTCGTTGATTTGTTCCAGCATTCATAATAGTTCTTTTTTCAACTATCATTTAGTTAAACTCGTTTGAATGTTTCGAAAATAACCATAACGTCCACCCCTATGAGTTGATTAAAGAAATACTTCATTGAAAAAGTTGCGTTGTGTAAAAATTGAGAATAGCAATAAAATGTGTTTTATTAAAGGTAAGGGGAAATTTATTAAAAAATTATGTATTTTTTTTTATAAAAATAATCTGTTTTTCTTTAAAGAAGTTCTTAAAAATATTATAAAAGTATTTTAAAGTAGTATAAAGCATTTGCATTTTAAGAAATGCATTTAATTCACTGAGCAGTCAATTTGACTGTTGTTGACGCTTCTAGGTAGGGAGTAAGCTCGGCGCTTGTAGTGTTAAGGGAACCATAAATATATAAAAGTATGCATAAGATTCAGTTGAAATTTATTTCCGTCGATCAAACTGGTCGCCGAAGGCAGTTAGCTATGAATAAAGTTTCCAGACATTTTAAGTAATGACATTGTGAGTCTGCAAGCAAGGAGTCTGTAACCTTGCTTTGCCAGGATGACACTATTTCATCCGTTCGTGCCACCGGCAACTTCAAAACTGGACAGAATTTTTGGCAAATAAATAATTACAAGGTTCCCTGCCAAATGATTTTCAGCGCCATAAATCCGACCTGGTATCTGCGTATTTGCTGCACAAAACAAGAGGTCTTCACTTTGCTTTATGCATCGATGAGTTTATCACAGTTGAAACTGAAAAACGAAAATTTAAAAAAAATCTCTGTAAAGCTTAATACGGAAGTTCTGAACAAGTCGGATTTAACGGAAATTATCAATCCTCTCTTTTGAAGATTCCAACCTGTAACAACTAATAATAAATTTAATAAAAAACAGTTTTAAAATCATACCCTTATTATTGCATTAAAGAGAAGAAACTGTCTTGATTTTAATAATTTCCTACTTTCCATTATTTAATTAGTAATTCATTGCTATATATAATATGGAATTTTGAAATCAATTTTTTTCTCAAATTCACAACCAGATGGCACCACTTATATGGATTCAAAGTTTAATTAAATTAATCGAATAATTAATAATTAATTTTCAAAATATTCAAATAATGTATTGTCAACCTGAACACAAAAATGTACAACATTTCAATTACTTTCCGATGTAACATCACAACTTGCCGTATTCCTCAAAGGTTGTTTAACCCCTAACAACCATATGAGTCGAAACGCTCATTGTTGATTATGAAGCATTTTCTTATTTTTAAAACTGGTTTTTGTTAAGTCATTACTTGAGTTTTACTTCAATTAAAGCAGCTGGTTGTTTAATTACTAAGAAAAGCAATTTACCCACTAATCAACCACCAAGTTTTGCCAAATATTCATCTATTCACATCTTGTTTAAATAATTATTTTGTATGATAAATGGTTTTTATTGATTGCTTTCTCGTATACGGAGAATACAAAGAGAAAGTATTGTAATCATCAAAAAATTCGACCTTCAGATTTTGATGAATCTCCACGTTTTAGACCTCCCTGAGTGCGAAAAACACAATTTTGAAATTATGTCTGTTTGTCTGTAATTCTGTCTACGAACACGATAACTCAAAACAGTTTGAGCTAGAAGGTTGAAATTTGGTATGTGATCTTTACACATAATTTGTATATTTCTGTCAGATTTCGACGAAATCCGCCCACGGGGAGTCTGTCTGTCCGTGTTTGCATCTAGTCAGAACAAAATGTAGTCTACAAATGGTTGTCAAAACTGCAAGAAAACAATACAGCAGTGGTTCCCAACCTTTTTGATTGTGCGGACCACCTGTTGTGCAAAAAAATATTTTGAGGCCCACTAACTAAATATACAAGTAAAAAAATGCAAACACATATATTTATATATATATATACAGGGTGTCCACACATCGTGGTCCAATAGCTAATTTCTAAACCGTTAGAGATAGAAATATAGTTCCAACTGTAAAAATGCTTTAAGTAAAGGGAAGAATTACATTTTATGTTTTTTAAGTTACTAAATATATTTCTGAAAATTTTACGAATTCTAACTTTTTTATAAGGTTCCCCCGGTCCTGTCAGTCATATTTAGTAAAATATTTTTGACACTCTAACATTTTAAACAAAAAAAGTCCCACACTTCAGCGACTAAAACTGGCCGAGTTATGGAGCTTTGAATATCGCTGACTACGACCGCTTTACACCATTTCAATAGCCGTCTTGCAGACGATTCACCAATCAATGCACTGCAGTTACTCGACGAGGCCGCTGATTGTTAAAAATCATGAAATTCAAAGCTCCGTAACTCACTCAGTTTTAGTCGCTGAAGAGTGGGACTTTTTTTTGCTTAAGATGTTAGAGTATCAAAAATATTTTCTAAATATGACTGATAGGACCGGGGGAACAGTATAAAAACTTAGAATTCGTAAAATTTTCAGAAATATATTTAGTAACTTAAAAAACATAAAATGTAATTCTTCCCTTTACTTAAAGCATTTTTCCAGTTGGAACTATATTTCTATCTCTAACGGTTTAGAAATTAGCTATTGGACCACGATAAGTGTGGACACCCTGTATATTAGATGCCCTTATATGCTAGTAATTAGTGAAGCTTACTGTAAAAGTAATAAAAATATATTGTATTATAAAGCAAGAACAAGTGAAGACTCTTGAAGCTCCCCTGACCTCGACTCTTGACTAGCATTTCGCGGCCGCTAATACGCTACCCGAGGCCCTCAAGTGGGCCGCGGCCTATGGGTTTTGAACCACTGCAATACAGTATTCCAGGCGGAACTGTTGGCCCTGAAAAACTCAACAGACCATGCCAGCCAATCACCATTTTAGTGGACAATCCAAGCGAGTGTCCAGACTGCAGCTAACCCGAGAAGCAGAAACGCAACAGCTAGAGACATCTACAAGAGCCTTATAACGAATAAGCATATGCACATTTCTTGGATCAAAGCTCACGTGGGCTACGGCGGAAACTAGGAGGCGAACAGATTGGCAAAAGAAGCTGCGGAGTCTGATAGAGACCCACTATCTGTTAAGGCTCCGATCTCCTTAGTGAAATCAATCTTCAGGAGAAAAAATGCTGGATGACTGACTGGCAGTCAGACTGGGAAGATGAAGATACGGGGAGGTCCACATTCAACATCCTGTCAAGAGTCTCGACTCATCCATGCTACTGGAAAACAGAAGAAATCCTGTTTTCCACAGGACACGGCCCATTTGCCACGTACCTGAAAAGGTTTAACCTTGTCCCGACAGCAAATTGCCCATGTGGAAACACAAACGGCACTCCTTTGCATTATGTAACAGAGTGCACTCTTCCTGCATCCTTCCACATGACTAAACCGGCACAGCAACATGAGCCATTCTGGTTCTGCAACGTCGCTTCCAGCAAAGGCTCCCGACTTAAAATCCAACGATTGCTCCACCATCTTAATGAATTTCAAGAGCTTCTTCGAAAAAATCCATGATCAACTTCCACTTCAAGCGTCTTCCATAATCCACAAGCCGACATCCTCCCGTCGTCCCTTCCATACAGTCGAACTCACTTTATGGACGGAAGAACAATCAACAGAACAGACACACAGTTGCCTTAACTCTCAGATATTTGTTTTTGTGGACTTCTTTATTAGATTAGTTTCGCTTTTTCTTTCTTTTTTGTTTTAATTGTACATTTCATGCCCATTTTTTGAATTTTATTTTCATTTTTACTGTTTTTGTTATATATACTTTTAATGCAGACCCCTCTTACTTTCTTATATATTTTCTTTCTTTCTTCTTCTCTTCCCAGAATTTTAGATTTGTGTTTTGTAACCTTATCCATCTCACTACCTCCTCCATAATTTTCCAGACAGTTGAGGAGCGTCTTCATGTCCTATACACTGTTCAAATAACCAAAAGGTTACGGTCGTAGCGGCATGAAGTGGTGTTCTGTTCTGTCTGTCCGTATTCATTTGAACACGATAACTCAAAAACTTAAATAGCCAGATACATAAACTTTGGTACACAGTTTTATCATCAGGAATGTAGGTTCGTATCAAATTTTGGACCAAATCCGTCAAAGGGTTGACTGCCTGTCGATCTGTATAATCGCATACTTGTGAACACCATAATTCCTAAACGCAATGATTTAGATGAATGAAATTTGGTATGTGGCCTTCGAATCTCTCAACGTGCATATTCGATTTTTTCTCTTGCGCAAGACCATATTGCGTATTGGCGAGGACCTCCTCCCCCCCTTTCGCCTGGAGCGCGCCGAGGGAAACTCGAGGGGATGCCGTTTGGCTTATCTTTTCTCCACATGCGTTTGGGAGTATACGATAAAGTTTAGGGCACTCCCGCTGGTTTAATCTCACCCCGTTGATGTTGGTCTCAATTTCTAACTAACGTACAGTGGCGGGGAGAAAAAGGAGCCACCCAGCTTTATTCTGCGATCGTTCATTGGGCATTTAAAAAAAAAGTAACCTATCTTCAGGAAATAGAGTATACTAAAATATTCTCTGGTTAAAAATTTCATAAGGGGTCATCTAAATATTTAAAAGTGCACTAACTTCAAAATTTTCAATAGCAACATCCATTTTTGATGTCATAAATAAATTTCTGATGAAGAAAAACCCCAATAAATAAATTTTGGTTAATATGCTATGAATATACCGGAAGATATTCCACATTTTGTGTCCTAAATAGAAAAGGGGTCGTCTCCACATTTAGATAGAGAAGTTCTCTGCTTGCGTTTAAATGTGGGGAGTAGCATTTTAAATTATTTCGCACTTTAAATGTTATTTTCAAAGTACTGATATACATCTTACAATCGGTAAAACTTGATTTGTAAAAAAATAAATAGTGTAATATTACACCACTTTAATTTATATATATGAATAGTTAAATGTTTATACATTTAAATTTTATAAGATAGTGTAATGATTATATTTACTAAAGAAAACGTTTTTGTAATATATGGCGCACCCCTTAAGTGCATCTCCTTTTACAGCAAAAATAGAAAATTTAACGTAACTTCAAAACTTCTAGTACAAATATGCTGAAATTTTGCATAGGCTTATCAAATGGCCATTTGCTTCGATTACTGTCAAAATTTATAAGTGTTGCTATTCAAAATTTTTTAACACCAATTTTGATGAAACATTTCTTGTGCTCAAAATTGTTTCAAAATAAAAAGCAAAATGAGCAGAATAATTCATACGACTACATGAAAAAAATTCTAGGTCAATAGTTATATTATTTCTCAAGATATCAATAAAAATTCAAACTTTTACTTTAACATTAGAAACTCAAAATTTCATTTGCTTATAACTGCGAAACAAAAAATGCTGAGATGATGAAACTTGGTATTCCAACATAAATTTTTATGCAGTTACGAAATTTTGTAAGAAAAATGTGTGTTTCTATTGGAAATTTTGAAGTTAGTGCTATTATAAATATGTATATGACCCCTTATGAAAATTTTAAACATAAAACCTTTTACTAGACCTTATTTCCTGAAAATCGGTACCTTTTGTTTTAATACGCGATGAACGAAGGCAAAATAATGCGAGGTGGATACTTTTTTTTCCGCGACTGTCCAATTGAAGTTTATTCTGAGCAATATCACATTTAAAAAAGAAGAAAAAAACTTCATGCCAAATCCATTGAAGACATAGAAATATCTATTTTTCTATGAAAACAAGAACAAATAGCTGTAGGAAAATACAGAATAGAAATAGACACAGTATTAAAAAATTGGGAATGTTCTCCATTAACCTTTGTTGTATACACCCACATAGTTCTTTAAAATGAAACCTGCTACAACTAGATCCTTCTAAAATAATAAAAGGCAATTTTTTATGAGATGCTATTTTATGCTTTCATGAGAAAGAATAAAAATACGCAGTACGAACTAAATCGTGGGAAGAGCGGAATTCAAACAAAAGACAGAATCTGAAATTCAAAAGCAAATCACAGAATTAAAATATCAAAGATGTTGCCGCATTTTACTAAGTATAGATGAATCGGCAGTTTGAAGAAGGGAACGAATCCAAAAACTGCTTTCTCGGAACAATAAAAAAAACTTCATATTTTTCTCATTTATAATTTTTTAACAAAACTTTTATATGAGATTCTCTGCATCAGTGGTTTACTTAGCGAGTTTAGTTTCTTTTTTTACTTTTTCGTATACCAAATGTAAAAAGAGAAAGTATTGTAATCGTCAAAAAATTCGAACTTCAGATTTTGATTAATCTCACGTTTTAGACATCTCTAAGTTCGAAAAACACAATTTTTGTATTAGATCTATCGGTGTGTCTGTGAACACGATAACTCAAAAACGGTTAGAGCTAGAGGGACGAAATTTGGGATGTGATCTTGACACATAATTTGTAGCTTCTATCAAATTTTGGACAAAATCCTTCCACGGGAAGTCTGTCTGTCCGCTTTCATGTGAACACGATAACTCCAAAACTTAAATAGCTGGATGGATTAAGTTTCGTACACAGTTTTATCATCAAGAATGTAGGTCCGAATCAAATTTTGGACCAAATCCGTCAACGGGTTGACTGTCTGGCGGTCTGTATAATCGCATACTTCTGAACACGATAACTGCTCAACGCGATGAGTTAGATAAATAAAAAATGGTATTAGGTCTTCTAGATCTAATTGTAGATATGTGTTCAATTTTCGTTTCAATCGGTTAAAAAAAATGCATTCAAATTGCATATACGGTTTGTTCACCATAGTATGACGAAAAAAAGGCGAATTATTAAAATTGGCGCCTGTTATTGCTGCTTGGTGGATTTTCCCCCCGCGAGTGTTAGGGCGGATACGAGAAAGTTTTGGGGAGACCACTCTAGCTAGTTACAATTGACGATGAGCGTCTATTTGATAACACACGTTTTGTGCGTTTCGATTTATTGGCACTCGTTCCTTTCTTCAAACTGCTGATTCAATTTTTAATCTACTGTTTAAATAAATCTAATTTAATTGGCTTTATAAAGCGATTAAATCAATATTTTTACTGGTCGAAGGGGTATCATGCATGTGAATTAATACACTAAATAATTCGTACTTGCGTGTAAGATTTACCATGCGTGTGAATTATTACTCGCAAATATACTGGTTTCCAAATATAAGAAAAAATTTAAAAATTGGTGACTGGGAAATTTCTGTTCATTGGAATTCAATGAAAATTGGCAAAAACATTAACCAAACTTTGTTCCATAAATTAGGCTCAAAAGAAAAACAATTGATTTATTTTCTAACTTGAAAACACCCAAAATGAAAGCAAACTAAAAAACGTTGGTATCTTAATCCAATGTATGATCAGATTCAATATGAGTGCGATCACTCCTAATTGCTATACAGAATAAAACATTACTTCATTTCCCCTACCTAAATTCTTGTTATTCTATGTCAGTGGATTTGATGAAGTTAAAGTGTTTTCTTATTTACATTTTTGCGTGTCACATTAGAACAAATGTTAAAATTTTGATATTTATAATTCAGGATTTCAATTCAAATAATGAATGCAATGACATTATAACCGTAATGATAATTTACAATATAACAGTAAATAAATTATAAATGTAACCTAATAACAGTTTTACAGATACGTCACCGACGTTCCATGCACAAAAAGATGGTGTTTATAAACTCAGTTGGCAGAAAAGCCCATTGTCATGTCAAGACGGTTTGAAGACCCTGAAGGGCTTAACAAGGGATTAAATTCAACAATCCGTCTCCCAAGAGCATCCCAAACATGCTCAATTGGATTCACGTCCCGGGAACTGCTGGCCAACTCACACATGCTCTTGTCTCATTCCAAAGATGAATCTCCACCAACTGAACTTTGCGTGGTCTAGCATTATCATCTTGTAGGATGAAGGAGTCACACACTGCGCCTCCGTTACGACAAAAAATTAGATCAAGATTGCTGATTGTATAGATGAACATTAAAAGTGCAGCCTGGGAAGATATACAGGGTGTCCCAAAAAAGTTGAACAAGTGTTTATTTCCTAAAATATTGATCCTTGACATATACTTCCAGTTACAAAGTTTCGTCAAATAAGGTGAGAATTTGCATGAAAACACTTTTGCTTCTAAAGGGAATGATAATAAAAAGTTTTAAAAAACTAATTTTTATACTTCTCCCATAGTGCAAAAATGCTAATTGGTTAAATACTTCTCTTACATTCATCTATTCATATACAAAGTTGCACGTTTCTATATGCAAATCTTATAGAGATATAAGAAGACAAATATATTGACTTACAGAGATAAAAGAAGGCAAATTTATTGACCTAGACCACATTTCCATACCTCTGACTGCTGTTTGATCTAGTCTTTCAATGAGCATTTCAGAGATAATATACATATTTCAATAAGTTCTTAAACGGGCGAAATCAGGAAATAACAACATATTTGTTAACCCTTGTTAAATCTGAAATATAGTTAAATAATAAATTAATTTAAGTATTTATAAAAATAGCTCATCTTGTGAACCTTCGAAAAATATCCAAAGCAGTGACTGCTCATTTGCTCAGAAACAAGCAGTGCTATAAAAATATAACTAGAATACTATATAAATACAATTTTTCAAAAATAGCTTTACCTTTAAATAGCCCAAACTTGTAGTTGCAATGATCTGAATTGTATTTTAGAAGATAAACGTTGTATAATTTTTCCGTGAGTGACTTCTAACAACAGAAAACGACCACGTAGTAACCAGCCAAATTCCCGTTCAGGCAACATGAAAGTGAATCCGAAACCTAAAAACAGCCAATGAAAGAAAAATCGAAGAAAAACTAATCAAAAGAGCAAAGGCGAATTTTGGGTGAGAAGGTAGGGGGAAAGAAAGAAAAGAAAAAAAAGAGCATTAGTTGGCCTAGCGCCAAACAGGAACATCAGAAAATCCAGTTCTGGCTAAGTTCAAAGACATAAAGGATATATATTCGCCTTCGCCCATTATATCACTTAGTTGTGCACAATGAGTGAATTTTGGTGCACAATGAGTGAATTTTGGTGTGCAGTCCATCCTATGTCTGTCTTACTTTTTCATTCATTTCTGTCTTCTTTTCTCGTTTTTATCTTTTTTCGTTGATTATCGATATCTCAGAGTGGAGAAGTAAGCAAATAAGAATGAAAACGAAAATACGAATTTTAAAATAATTTATTGAGTTCTGCAACTCTTCAGCCCTAAAAGACGAGTCGACACTGCCTTTAGGAAAACCTTAATAATACGCACAACGCAGAGAGCAAATAATTTAATATTCTTGTCCAATATTAGGCTATTTTCCTATTATGCCTTAAATCTTCATTTTCTCACGTTCTATTTCCATTCTTTATCAAGTCGATAATTGCAGCTATCTGCCAATGAAACTGAGTTACAGTCTGCGTCATTTGCATTTTTTTTTAATCCATGACGATTAGATGATGTACTACTAGAGAAATATTTGCATTTCGCAATTTTTTTTAAGTAGAATAAATTTTCATTTCTGCAATAAACGTCTCCATGTAAATTTGAGAGTATCCCCTTTAATTTTAAAAATTAATATATCTCTACAAGTTTTGCAGATAGAATCGTGAAACTTAGCTTATACATAGCTGAGTATAAGATGAACATTTTACTCATTAACACTTTTACTCTATGGGGAATGTGTAAAAATTTAATTTTCTTAACTTTTTATTTTCAACTTCCACAGAAGCTAAAGTGTCTTCACACAAATTTCCACCTTATTTTTAGACACTCTGTAACTGGTAGTATATGCCTAGAAATAAATACTTCTTCCACTTTTTTGTGGCACCCATAAATCAGACTTCCCCCTATCATTTGGTGAGAAGAAAGAGTAAAATGCCATGCAAGAAATTTAGGAGAGATAACGATGTTTTGATAGATGAAGTGTTTCTTTAAAAGTCTATTAATTTTTAAAAATTATTTTCTGCATTCTTGCCATTCGTTCTTAAGTAACAAATAATATCGTAATTTTGGAGCTTAATTTTGCATTGTGTTACAATAAGTAAGGAAAATAAATGAAATTGATATATTTTTAGTCTTAAATAACTTTTTTCCATGCATATACATCTATCTATTGTAATTCACCGACAAAATGATGTAGGAAGGTTACGTTGAGAGTTAGGAAATAAAAAGTGCATATTGAAGTAATTCCGCATATTTTGGAGGAACATTGGAGGGAACATGCCACCACAAATTCTGGGTCGATTTTGGTGAAATAAATTTTATTACTCTTAAGAAGATCAGTACTTAACAGATAATGTTATAATGAACAGATAAAGATAAATTTTAAAAATTATTAAAAAAACCGTCGGTTCTCGTAAATTATTACGATTTTCAAGGCCGTTCCGGGAACGGAAGATATCAATAAATTTCCTTACTTTTGTTCCTCGTTTAAATATACCTGAAAAATTAATTTTTATCTTTCTTGTACCTACTTTAGTTTATTTTCACTGTCATAGTTTGCAAATTTCAGAATAAGAAAAGAGGAAGGGGAATCATTAGGCTGTTTCACCTTCATTTTCAATATAAATTTATTCAAATAAATGCAGTACAAATAATTTTCATCTTTCTTGCGCCTACTATAGCTTATTTTCACTGCTGTAGTTTGCAAATTTCAGAATCAAAAAAGAGGAAGGGGTCAGTGCGGTCACCCCAAGAGATACCTGCCCTCACACATACACTGGACCCACCAAATCTCTCTCTCTCATAGAGATGGCTCCTATAATAGCGGGTTCAGCCTCCCGCCAGACCAGCAATCTTCTCGAGTCGCTTTGCAAACAGAATCTGTTTACAAAGTAAA
>BGPR01038064.1:0-14873 GCA_013235015.1 Araneus ventricosus | reverse complement strand
TTCAAGTGTACCTTGAGCCTAAACTATTCTTCTGCTTGATAATCTCAGTTCCTTGTTTCCGTCCCCAACCGTTCTTCCATTGAGGTTCGGCATCTTAGAAATAAAGGACATTTCGCCAAATAGAGGGCTATAGAGGGTTGCGGAAAGAAGTGTCGGAGGGGCTTTGTACGAGATTATGACATTTCTACCAAACGAGCGCAATCTCAGCGGCTGGTATGTAATTGGGAACCAACTGTCATTGGATTTCGGATTCATTATCGAAACCTCAACCTAAGTCTTTATATTATTCCGAAATCTAATCAACTGTAATGCGTTATATAATAAGACTACTAATAATGTAATAAATAATTTTTTTTAAAAAAATGCAGCATTAGAACTTTTTACAGACTTTTATTTAACTTCATTTATTTCATGTTCGTTAGGAAATAATTTTGTAACGATTTTTTACTCGCTATCGTATTAAATTTCTGAAATTTTTATAGTTTTGTGCTTCCGACGAAAATAAAATATTTCAGTTTGTTCAGAATTTAAATACCATTTAATCGAATAATGTTTATTGACTTTTGCTGTCATATGAGTGGTCCATCGGGTAAATTGATGCGCGGGAACATTGATGCAGTTCTTAAATATTGAAGATTGGAATGGTTCAAGATGTTCATATCCCCTCATATATATACCACTGTAACCCTTAGCACTCGGTAAATTTTTCGACCAAGAAAACCCGGAAGTTTATTTACAAATGAATCAAACCGTTAATCTTCTAGACTAAGTAAATTTTACTCTAAGTACGTGTTGTGTGATTTCTTTAACTAATTACGTTTTCTTGCCAGGGAATCTGCTCCAAAGATAAGGAAAACATTTATTTTTCCGAACCATATTACGTTTTGAGGTTTTTTAGCGTTAGTTTTGCGTGACCATTTGTTTTAAGTAAAAGTCTCTTGGAGCAGATTGATACAGTTGATTCCGGGGCACATTGATTCGTATCTTCTGTGTGTATCAATTCGCCTTAACAGCAACTACTTTGCAAAATCGTCTTCAGAAATAGTAAAAACTTAAAAATGAACTATCTAAGAGAAGCACGCAATTAAGTATTTGTTTAAAAAATGAAAACGGTTTGAGTTTCTTTGCAAAAATGAAGAGTATTTTTGTTAATTAAGCTTAAAATATTTTTTACGAATTTATTAAAATTGGAGGAAAAAATGTACGGAAACTTAATTAATATCATCGAAAAGATAATTTTTTGTATTTTCAGATGATATGAAAATTATTTTTGTGCTATATTACTTTCGTAAGTCATCAAGAAAGAACGCTAAAATTTCCCTTAGTTTTTAATTAATTAAAATTTCCAAAAACGGCTTCGAGGCTCACAATCCCTCCCTCCAAAGTTTTACACACACACATTCTCCTTTATTATTTGTGGAGATAAATTATTTTCTGAGGCATTATTGTTTCAATTTTCCAGTCTCATTAAAAATGTGGAATTTTGATTAAAATAAAAGATGTCACTTTATTAAACTTCTAAACCTTGATTTGGAATATAAAGTTTATTGATAAAACACATTTTGTTTTGATCCCAGACCTATTAACCATCATTATTTTCGATATTTCCATGTGTATCAATGTACTCCTAGTATGGGGCAGATTGATATAAATCCATTTTTAGGAAAAAAGTGTAATAAATATTTTTTATGACATTTATAAACAAAACTCGACTGAAATCCTATATTAGATTAACAAATGTATAAATTTAGTGCATTAGTTCTAATTATTACCGTTGGTAAAATCCCTTTTTAGCTTTCTAAAAGAAAGTTTATCAATGTGCCCTCATTCCCCTTATACATTTTTATTAGTATAATGAAAAATAGAAAATCCTTTTTTAAATCAAAAATATAGAAGTCAATACTTAAGAGTCTGAAGTGCTGAAAATAGTACCATAAAGGAATTAACCTATCATGAATATCATGAAAAATAAAATTTCTAAGCATTCATTAAAAATTATATCTATATATTATTATTATTAATTCACCGGGAGGTAGCCGACCAGATAGAGTTTACGGTTAAACGAAACCCTGTCGGTTTAACCCGTCAGCACACCCACGGGGTATTTCTGACCCCACCCTTACTCTTTTGTTAAAAATTCTAGGAATTTCTACACACTTGCCCCTGTTACTGCCTATACCTTCCTAGGGGAGCTAGAAGAAGAGGATAAGAAGGCAAAAACCGGTGAAAGGGGGGTTTCTAACTTTTTTACTGGGGGCGTTGGGTTCAAATTGACCCGTGCGTCTGCTAACGTTTCAGGTTAATTTAACGTTATGGCTATGGAAGCGAACGAACGTCCGCAGCGGAGAAGAAAAGAATAATGAAAAGGAGGAAAAAAGATATTAGTTTGTAACTTCTAGGCCTACGTCGAGGTCAAGCTAAATTTACAGAATGGGTAGAGGCGAGATATATTAATATAATCGCTGGGGTAGTCAGTACATAGAACCATTGATACTCAAGTGTTTCATATTAACTAGTACGATATTAAGCTATTCAGCTTCTCATCATAATACTTGTATTCAACATATATCAGAAGTATACCATTGTGAGAAACTACTTAGCTGGTGACTCAGCAAAAGCAAGACTACTCGATAACAAACTAACAAATTTAATAAAGCGACAACTAAATTATAATCTTAAATCAAATCATAAAATCATTATACTGCTAGCTATCAATTGATACAAAAAGAAGAAGAGAGTGAACAGTAGCCATCAGTCCTTAAATACTACAACAGGCTCGTTGCTATTGGTCGATGGGTGACGTCACAAAGAGGGCGGATCCGATCTGCATGTAATTACAATTCAGGATATTGCCAGATGCCGCGATGATGCCACAAGTTCAACTTTCTTTTTTCTTATTAAAAATCGCATTTGTGTTTTAAATACAAGCTATTTTTACGAAAAAATGTTCTTATACTTTGATCATATATTATTTTTGTCCAAATAGCCAATAAAATAAAGAGTAAGTGTCTAACAATTTGGGGTCAAAATGACCTCGCACGTGTGCTAATGTTCCAAAAATGGCTGCGTGTGCTGAAGGGTTAAAGAAGAATTACAGATAGGAATAGGAAAAAAATAAAAATTTAAAAAACAACAACTAACACAATAAAGTATACTGAAAACGAGCGCAATGAATGCCTTAAAAGCTGATGGATGCGGCTTAATAATGCATTCATTCATGTAGGACCTCCATAATATTCATGAGTCGATACAGGGATCTTTTATTTTGAACGATATTTTCGCACCAGGTTTATAGGATTTCAGCGTTGGGTTTGATGAAATGAAAAGGTTTTGTTACTGGGCAGTCTGTTGCGTAAAGGTCTGGTATATCTATATATAAAAAGACCAGTGACATTTTCTTATTAATACCTTTTTTCTCGGTTGAAGAAATCAATATAATCTAGTTTTGTAGATGGACGTCTGAAAATATCCAATATAGTAAGTAATACGAGGTCATCGTTTCTCTTTTGAGTTAAATTACAAATCAGTTTTATTACAAAAAAGAAAAAAGTCTTTGCCCTATTTCATTCACGGAGTTCAATCGAATTTCCCAATTCCCTCCCTCCAAAACAGTTTATATGGAAACAGAAAAAAGGAAGCAAAATACCCACGGAAATGAAATCAAATAAATACGGGAGAAGACGGAGCGAAACTCCCCGTTTTTTGTTTAGTTTTTCATCAATAAAAAGTTTTCCTGATGCGTCGTTATATTGTGGCCTTCCAGTCAATATTGATGATGGAAAGAGATGTATCGTTACAGAAAAAGAGAAAACAAATAACATTCCTTTCGATAAAACGATGATAAAGGTAAAATAAGTTATCTTACCGATTTCAAAATCTTTAAATGAACATCGGTTTGAAACTTACGAAATTGTAAGCTTGTCCTTTTTATTTCTTCTCAGTATTACTTTCATATTGTATTATTTAAAAAAAAATGTGTTACTTTCATGAGTTACGTCACAAAGGCAGAGGAAAATGTTTTGATTATCTCGTTTACGAAGTAGGCAAAAATTACTCGCCTGAGTCTGAAAAACCGTTTTTGGAATTATGTCTTCCCGACTGTTAATACGATAACTGGAAAAAGCAAAGGATTGATATTTGATATTCTCACATAACCTGTTGATGTCTATCAAATTTTGGACAACATCCGTCAGTAAAAAGTCTATCTGTCAGTCCATCTGTGCGTATGCAGGCACGATAACTCAAAAACTAAACCAGACAGATGAACGTAATTTCGCTTATAGTTCAACCTATTTAAGCCCAATTAATTTAAAACATAGATTCTAATAAATTTTTATTAAATTATGTTTAAACACCAAGATTAGGTTAACTGTGAAGTAAAATTGATTCGAAGAAAAAAATTGGGGGGGGGGGGGGTTTTTTTTTTCCAAGAAAAAAATTTTAAAAAGTCGACAAAAAATCATTTTTTTTACAAAAATATTAAAGACTTTTAAAATATAGTGAATATCAAAAAATAAAAATCACTTTCTAATTCCTCGCATTACCTCAAAAATAAACCAAAGGAATTTTTTTAAAAAAAAAAAGTCAAAATCACGACATTTTTACTTCAAAATCTGTCTAACTGGTGGTATATGCCTATTGAAAACATACTAGGAGTTTGTGAATACCTATTGACTTTATAGACAAAGGAAAAAGACACAATGCAATGCATTCGGTTCAGCTACGGAAAGGAAATTTAACTGTCCTATAAATAGGACAAAATAAATAAAAATACTAATAAAGGGAATTTTATTTGTGGAAGAGTTAAAAATACAAAAATAATAGCAGACAACGACAAGAAGTAACAATCCATTGGATGACTTCATCAGAGGCCATTCATCCATGTAGATTCAAAACTGGAATAGGCTTTCTGTAGAGGAAAAGGACTTTAAGGTCTAATGATTTATTATCCTCTAAGGCCAGAACCCATTCCGGAATGTATTGGAAAGAAAAACATTTATCCACAAAGGAGAAATTAAAAACAGTCTTTTAAACAAAATATCAAAAGAAGGGCTTAAAATCTTACCTCCAATAAAAGTTGTGGAACAAAAAAAAAAACGACGCCGTTACAAACACGTTACAAAGTAAATAGATGCGCGCACCTATCTCCATGTAGTGAGGGAAACACTAACTATATACTTGAAAATTTTTTGTAGATTTTTTATAAAAATTTTTTAAGGTTTTATTTTTAATTTTTTTTTAAATTTGTCGTTTTTATGCATTTTTATAATTTTTATTTTCATTTTTTGTTTTATTATTCAGAGAAATTTGGATATATAATAAAATAGGACGCGCGCGTTAACGGGTTAATAATCAAAATTGCAGATGCGTATTAAATTTTCGACTGATTTACGCTCTTTAGGTATGTTTAGTCGAGTGTATGTGAACGCGATAACTCAAAATCTAAACAATCTAGATTTGTTTGATTGTTTTGTGGCACAAGAGCCATTGGTTTGGCTATGCTGTGCCAAACGAATGTGAAAATGGTATCAATGTAAAAAGAAATTAAAAGAATGTTGGGATTACTTGTGGAAACAGTAAAAAATTTTTCAAATCTGTGAATAAAAGTTAATGGACCTTAAAAACGCAAATATTTGAACATGAGGAGTAATGCCAAGTAAATTCGACAAGGAAATTGAAGATGTTTTGAAAAACTGTAAACGCTGGATATAAAGATCGGGCATTCTAAAAGAATATGGCGGACTGACATCCGACAGTTGCAACTCGAACACATTGGTGGTTCCTCTCCAAACAACAAGTGAAGATGGGTAAATAGGGTATGTCCAATGCGCAAACGAGTAATAAGAGTATCTGCCTTTCTGTTCGCTAAAGAGGGCCAAGGTTGCACAAGGGGCTTCAAAGTATGAAGTTTATTATCAGTCTCCAAATCCCATTGCTCCTGCCATTTGGTATGAAGATACATTTCTACGTGCTTTTTTAAATCCCCCACAGGTATGCCGATAGAAATTGGGACAACTGCCGATTTGGCAGCTCTATCTGCCTGCTCATTACCCAAAATTCCAACATGAGATGGTACCCAACAGAACATAATATTAAAACCTCGTAAAGCCAGTTTATTAAAAAGGTCTAAAATATTTAAAACCACAGGATGATTATGAGGGTGAGGATAAAAGGACTTTAGGGACTGTAAAACACTGAGAGAATCCGTGTAAATAATAAAATTTCTTTGCAATCTGTCAGAAATTTCTTCCAAGGCAAATAAAACAGCAAGTGCCTCTGCTGTAAAAACCGAGCATGAGGAGTGAAGTGTGAAAGAAATAGTTTTGTCTGGGAAAACAACAGCGAATGAGACATGAGCAGCTGATTTTGACCCATCTGTATAAATTGGAATTGAGTCTTGATAATACTGTCTGTGTTCAAGGAAGATTTTTTGGTTAATAACGTCTGTTGTATCGGATTTTTTGAAAGTTTTAAAAGGATTTAAATATTCTATATCAGGAATTTCCCAAGGAGGGAAAGTGTTGTTTGGCTGTAGAGTTGGACGCAGATAAAGTAGATTTAATTCTGAGAGAGTGAGATTAATTCTAGTAAAAAAACACAGGTACGAATGATTTCCTCGCCTCCTGCAGTCGAACAAGAAATGGACGAAGTTTAAAATCATAAAAGGGATGACACGGATTTGACCCAATCCTAAAAAAATAGTTCAAGGATAAAAGCTGTCTTCTATGTTCAAGAGCATGTTCACAACAATCGACCTAAAGGCTTTTCACAGGGGACGTCCTGAACGCTCCAGAACAGAGTCTGAGAGCTGTGTGATGAACCGGGTCCAATTTTTGTCTAAACAATCTAGAAGAAAATGTTTGATATAATTTTGTTATAAAAATGGCAGATCTGAGCACCCCCCCCCCCCCGGGGGGGGCAAAGGAAAGAAAACAGTCCAGAAACACATGCTTGATTCTCTTCACTATGCAACGAAACCAAATACAAATGCGTTATAACGCATTTGTATTTTGTTTTATTATTTTCCGCATTATAATGCGGAAGCATGTGGAAACATTGAAGAGAGAACATTTCCTCTGGTTTTCTCTCTGTTTACGTGACGTTTATAAATTGAAATTAGAGTAGCTCAAACGTTAAATTGAAATTTTTTCTGCTCTATGATAAACTGAATGTGTACATAATGTTTTCAAGGAAATGATATATGAACTTAAATTCCTTGTGTCAGGCCCTTTCCAAAATCCAACAACAATATAATTTTAAAAAATCGATTTTGGAAAGAGACATTGAAATTAAATTAGATGTTCAGGTAAATTTGAATAAAGGGTCTTTGATCATTTGGTTTTGATTTGTGCTTTGATCTGAATTGTGAATGGAGGTGAAATATTTTTTACTAAAATATCTCACATCCATTCTTTTGCGATATAAGATGCTTTTAATTTCCTTAATAAATGTGATTGTTTTTCACAAAATAAATTTTAATTTCTAATCTATTTAGGTAGAGTTTTTTACACTTTCTATAAAAGGAAAAATTACACTGTACATGATAATTTTGTCTGTTAAGTGTTCTATACAAAATTTTACACACATATGAGTTAAAGATAAATAAAAGACTCTTTTTGTATTTAAAAATTCATAAATTTGCCACCGCACTTTAAAATGAGTGTACTTATAATATTTGCTCTATCTTTTTCGGTTTTGTAGTAGATGACCATAGTAGATGACGATGATGGCATAGTAGATGACGCTTGTAATCTGGATCATATGATGCCTCCATACTTATTTAGAATGGAATTCCTGTGTAGATTCTACCTCACTTTTCTACTATCTTTAGACATATCGTTGGTATAATGTTAAAAGTGACCAAGTCCAAAGAAAAAGAAAAATCAGTTTAGGTGTTTTATTTGTTTTAAAATGTCTTCTTTGTAAATGGAAAAACCAAGCATATTGTTACAAACATGGAAAGTCGCTTCCCAGCAATGTGAGTCTTATGGTAGGGAAGAGAGATTTACAGGGATAAGTATGGGATAATTGGCAGCAGCCACGTCTGGTCCCCTGACCTTGGCGACAAATTTGGCGACGAAATATGGGATATCAAAGGTGCTGGAATCTTCTCGATATCTCTATTAGGGGAGGAGATAAGCTTGAATGCACTAGATGAATCCATGTGACGTCATGGCCTGTCGGGGGGAATTATATAAGGAGAGCGCTTGGATGACGGAGGAATGTTGATCGACTGGGATCGCCTGGGAGCGCGAACGTCTTTGGAGTTCTATCCGCTGTGAAAGCTAGTAAGCTGTTAGACGCCGAGCGGTATTGAGTAGTGTTTATCCACTGGAACGACATTAGAGTTTCGTCTGTAGTGCTAGCTAGGAAGCTAGTGAGCTGAGCGCTATTGAAAGTGCTGTTATTGTCGTTATTAGTTATTTGCTGACTGTTTGTGTTGCTAAATATCAAAGTGCTGAACTGTTATTACCTGTGAATTTTTGTCTGTTTACGTTGCTAATCTGTGCAAGAACTATTGTTTCCTGTACCTCTGCTACATGTTTTCCTGCATATTTGTGAATAAACCTTCATTCTCCATTATCCTGCGTGTTGAACTATTTACACCATACACCACGGAAAGATTCTTGTAACAATATCAATACGTCGTCATGGAATACTGAAATTGATTATTTGCTAAGTTTCTTCTTGGTGATTGTATGTATTTAATTTTAAATTTAATAAGAATTAATAAAACGGACTTTAAAATATAACGTTTTACAAAATAACTTCCAATATATTACTTATATGACAATTATATATACTTCCACTTATCCATTTGATAATCCATTTATGTAGAAACAGAAATCTTGCAAAATATTACATTTAATTACATTGCATGCATCTATCTTACCTAAATAACAATAAAAAATGACATTCAGAGTTTAATAATGTTACATCATTAATACAGTTCTCAAGTAATTGAACTTTCTTGGTACGGTTAACAAGCGCTCCGAGCGCCATCTGGCGAAAAAATAAGAAAATTCTTTTAAGGTTCCTAAAGGAAGAACTTTTTTTTATTAGGAAGGCATTGGTGTTCGTTTCAATTTGGGATTAAACCATCTTTGCTATCAGCATTTTCTTAGACAGGTAGAGTTCGTTATCTTTCAACTGTTGAGAACTCGAGAGAGGAAAAACTCTAGGATTGCCTACTTTGGTTGTCTTGATCTTTTCATTTTAAAAATGTCAAATATTTCATTAGTTTCTTTACTGGAGGATCGGTTTTTACTGAAGTTTCGAGAGGCGTATGAAGAATTTATACGAAAATGGAAATTCCATTAGCATTTCAGATGTTACGGTATTTCGAAAATTCAAGCATTTAATTAGTGTCTTCATACATTTATGAATTAAAAAAAAAACTATGTTTGAAAATTACGAGGACTTGGTTTGCGATGGTTTTTTTTATAATATAAAATCTTCTTTTTTCTTTCCATTTCAGATGGGAATTTACAAACGCTTACGTGATGAATTATTAATTTAAAATAGTAAATGAATGTAATATAAAGAAATTCGAGTCTAATGATTCAAAACCGTTTATGAATATCTAACTGAAATTCATGTGGAATTATTGATTTTATCTTAAGAAAAGTAAGACTTTTGTTATAGTTTTAAAGCAGCTTAACTTTAATAAATGAAATAATTTATTATCTGATCATTTTCTTTCTCGTATACAAAACATACAAAGAGAAAGTATTGTGATCGTAAAAAAATTGGCCTTGAGGTTTGAATGAATTTCAGCGTTTTAGACCTCCCTGAGTCTGGAAAGTCATTTTTAGAATTATGCTCTGTGCATGTCTGTAAACCTGATAACTCAGAAAGAAGCAGTTTAGACGGCTGAAATTTAATGTATTTTCTTTACACCAAATTTGTAAATGTCTATCCAAATTTTGGACAAATACATCAAAGGGAAGTCTGTTTGTCTGCTCGCGTTTGTCCATATGAACATGACACTCGTTTGAAACATCTATCACGAACTACGTGAAATTGAGCATGTGGTTTTCAAAATATCAAAGGGAAGTCTGTTTGCCTGCTCACGTTTGTCCATGTGAGCATGACAACTCGTTTGAAACATCTATCACGAACTACGTGAAATTGGGTATGTGGTTTTAAACATATCAAAGGGAAGTCCGTTTGCCTGCTCGCGTTTGTCCATGTGAGCATGACAACTCGTTTGAAACATATATCACGAACTACGTGAAATTGAGTATGTAGTTTTATAACAAGATTTAGAGACCTGTGTAAAATGTGAATCAAATCAGTCAAAGGGATGTCTGGTTGTTTGACGGTCAGTGCACACGTGTGTATATAAAAAAGGTAACTCAAAAGCTGAACAAGATACATAAATAAAATGCTGTATAGGGTCCTGACACCGAAATTGTAGATCTCAAAATTTGTGTGCATTCGGTTTAAAGGAAGAGATACAAAATGGAATTCATTTTCTTTTCTTTCGCTATGCTACTAACTTTGACACAGTATGCACCAAATATTATGCACGTACGAATGCTCTCAGTGGTTTACTTGGCTTGTGTCTTCTTTATTTTTTAATTTTGAAGAAGAAAAAGCATAATATATATATGACAAGAAAAAGCACTTGTCATATATTTTTGTCCTTCCGAAATAAATCTGTTTCCAATTACTCATTGAAAATTGATGGAATATTAATGAATTTCTTGCATGAGTTCGTTATTTGCCACATTTCATGTATTTGAAAGAATCAATTTAAAAACATTCACATTATAGTATAAAGGAATCGCATGATACATTTACTTGTCTAAGAGATTTTTCTGAATTAAGAGAGGAATTAAAGACATTTTCTGTTGCTGAGATCATAAATATCTATTGTAATTCCAATTAATGTTTTTAATGAGTGACACATTTTTGTTTCTTCTTTTCTACAAAAAGACATAACTTGTTTCAAAGCAACATTTCAGAGTTTCCGTGATCTATTAGGAATGCATCCTTTAAATTTGATTGAAATTTACACTTTATTCCAGCATTCCTATTACATCTTCTTGAGAATGCTTGACCCACGAATTTCAGACATAATCCCGCTGGAAATCTACCAAGTAGATGGATTTGGTGGACCTTAAATGTGGTCAAAGGCATATGGGTGATGGGAAAAATAATGGCAACCCCACGAATAAATTCAAAAAGATTTGTTAATAAGGCGTAGGGCCACCTTCCGCATGTACAATGGCCTGAATGTGTCCAGGAATTGAATTATGCAAATCTTGAATGGTGTTTAAAAGAACATTAAATCATTCCTCGTGAAGAAATCGAGAAAGGTTCCGTAGAGTTGATGGAGGAGGATACAGGAAGCGGTGGATACTCTTCTCTAAAATAGAAAACAGAGGCTTAATAATATTGAGGTCAGGGGATTGGAGCGGCCAAGGGAAATAGATGTGTGACTATTTAATGAGCTTTAAACTTCTCATTGACACGTCTAGCCGTGTTGATTGGAAAATAATCGCCCTGGGAAACTGCATCTTCAGATGGAAACAATGTTGGAACCATAAGCTACAATTGGTTAGGTACAAATATTCACACAGTAATTCGAAGCAGTTACTCGGCTTTCTAGAGTGATGATGTGGTTGCAGAAAACCACATCTCGCTACCCAAATTTTTCACTAGAGTCACCATTCTTCACAACTCGACAGAAGCAATTCAAATCATGAGCTAGTGAAAGCATTTTCTAGATGTACACACACCCCGTTGTGAAAAACAATATGAACGATGGTTGTCGGATCATATCTCTTTATTCTATGCATTTATGGTCGCGGCAACACTTGATATGACATTTTGCTATCATAGCAATCAAAAGTGGCTTTCGAATTGCTATTCTGCCATAGATATTTTTATTTGTACACTTTACTTTCAAATGTTTCAAAAGCATTTTAGCGCGTTAAGATAATGCTGTGGTCTAACAACAAGATTGAGATTATACTGTGGATAATAAACAAAATCTCTTTAAGGTATCCTACTGGTTTAAAATCATTGCTTTTGATGAAATTATCAAAAATAAAATATGACTTAATTTTGTAGCCTGTTTATTCAGCTTTCTAAAACTGTCTCACTTTTTACTCTACGTGAATTACAAATGGAGTTACAGCTGTTTTATTACTGAACTGTAAGCATTATTTTATGTTGCATGAAAACTTTAAATGTGTTTTCTGAGAAATGATATCTTTGTGTGTGTGTGTGTGTGAGGAAAACTGTCTACCGTAACAAAGATTTCTCAAAAAATTATTCAAGTATTGATATGAAATTTTCTGAGATTGTTTTCTGTGATATGCTTGATGTTTTCCTCTAAAAACTAAGGTCAATTTTAAAATCAATTTTATTTTAAGTGCTTAAATATAAACGAAAAGCATTTTTTGTGAAGAATTACCAGTTTAGTAACTATGTTCAGCTATATCTCAAAACTATTTTGAAGTACAAGAAATATCTTAGAGCATAACACAGAAAACTGTCATAAAATTGTACTCCTACAAGGATTTATGTATATTTAGAATATGATTTTGTCTATGGCTGTTAGCGTAAGGCAAATATTTTAGTCGTTTTTCTTCAAATTTCTCAGTTTTCTTTTAAAAATATTACTTTGAAAGCATAATTTTACAATATTTTCATAGTTTTAAGACATATGCAGTTGAAAAATAGCATTAAAAACATATATAAGTTTTTTTTTCAAAAAAATGTCTCCCAACACAGTCGGATACCTTAACAAAACATAACTTCTTCCCTTTTCTATGCACAAGTCCTTCTTTAATCTTCATTCTTAGAGGAATATGAATTTTTAAATTAATTAAACGATCACACAGAACATTCTCTTTTGATTTATTTTTAAATCAGATAATTAAGAATAGTTTCTGAAGTGTTCGTTCTTAAGGATACATCTTATTCGCTTTCATATTCTATAGATTCTTTTTTCACAGAAGTGTAAATTTATCATGTTTTACTGAAAGAAAGTTAATGAGTACTGTCGACGCTTTCTTTAATTAATGTGTCTCAGGAAGTTAAATTACTGCCGTCACTAGAAAATGAACGTCAAGTAGCATTCGATTTTAGGGAGTTAATGAGTACTGTCAACGTCTTCTTTAATTAACGTGTATCAGGAAGTTAAATTACTGCCGTGTCTAGAAAATGAACCTCAAGTAGCATTCAATTTTACCTTGATCGAGAAAGTTCTGCTTTGGGAAATGCCTCGTGCATCTAATGGGAACATTTTTATCCGCATGCTTGTTGATATTGCACAGGGCCAATCTGCAGTAGCTGTCTACCGTTAAATTGGGTTCTTTCCTAATTGTTGCTTGGGATGTTGGGAGAATAATTCCAACAGACGCTGTCTATTTCCTCACCTTAGAAGAATCAATATTTTTTCTCTTATTATAGTTAAATTAAATCAAATTTTAATTACTAATTTTAGGTTATCTTATTATTTGGGAAGTATTCTTCCTTTGGGATATGTACTTTTATCTGATAATATTTTTCTCAAAGTCTTAAAAAATGTTCGCTTTTTAGTTTTGGAAATATTGTAAGTCGTGATAATTTTCTAAAATGTACTGCCTCGTCCAACTTAAGTTATTTCATTTGCCATTTTTTACTGTCTAAAAGTAGAAATCTGGATTTCAAAAGGTAAATCAAATAATTATTTATTTCGACATGAATGAGAACGTACAAAATTGACTTCATTTGTCTTATACTGCATGTCTAAATCTTAATATATTGTTGAAAGGACTTGAACATTCTTTTTCCAAATTGTCATTTACCATATGGAGCAAACAGTAATGATTATTTCCATTGTCATTGTTTTATTTTCCCCTGCATTTTTCATTGCCAAAGTGCCATTATAGAAACTTTCAAACCTGTAACAAACAAACTTGTTCGAGAAACGATAAAACAAAATCTAATATTGCTACACAATTTGCCATTTTCGAATAGAAAAACGAGGTAATTGCATGTAAAGGTATTAAAAGAAACATAACAAAACATCTAAACCAAGTTTTGCTAAATTTTACATGGCGGTTTTATTAATTTGGAAGAAAATAGCAAATCGAGCAATTAAACTTGTTCGAAGTGAGTATTTAATAACAACTATATAAGAATCTAAACGAAGATGGCGGTGGGTAGTTCTTCTCGACCTTTATCAACCTTCTTCTCAATCCTACTTTTAGTCGAAACTAACTGTTAAAGAAGCCCTAATTACAGAATTTATGACATTTTAATTCCTTTAAAAATTAAATAATAAAATGATAAATTAAATAATACATAATAAAAATGCTAAATTAAAAAATAAAAATTAAGTAAAAAAATATGTATCCCATTTTTAAACTAACCCTTTCCTTTTGGATGTTGAAGATGGTGAATAAGGCGTGTCCAAATGAAATGGAGACAACTGTTATATCCAAAGAATATTTTAAGTACCATGAGTATTTAATGAATCACAAAGAATATTTTGTGACTTCTATACATAACTGCCATTAACACTGATGCATTGATACTATGAGGAAGGTAAATGACTTTAGTGTAGAAATTCCTGGGTTACTGGGAGATCCAGTTTTAAACGGTGTCCGGCACTTCCTTTTCACAGGTGAGCCGTTGACCTTTTAGCGGTCAACGTCTGTTTTTTAAAAAAATCAACAGCGGTTGATTTCTTAAGCGGCCAAAGATCCAGGCAGCACACATGTTGCACGATATCGTACAATATTGTTCGATATTATGTAATATTATATGATATTGTACAATATGGTTGGATATTATGTAATATTATATGATATTGTACAATATGGATGGATATTATGTAATATTATATGATATTGTACAATATTGTTCGATAT
>BGPR01038063.1:0-14873 GCA_013235015.1 Araneus ventricosus | reverse complement strand
AAAGAAATAATACCTAGTTTCAATTTTCTGTTAACATCTTCTTCTTATTTTTTTTTTAAATTTAATTTAATTAAATTTTTATTAATTTTTAATTAAATTTAATTAAAATTAAAAAAAATTAAATTTCTTAACAGCAATACAGCTGCTGTACCAGCCCGTATCCAGAGGAAAAAAATCTACTGGTACATCATCAACCCGTTCCTAGAGGGGGAAAAAATATGTTGGTGCATCATCAACCCGTTCCTAGAGGGAAAAAATATCTGTTATTACATTATCAGCCCGTTACTAGCGGGGGGAAATATGTTTGTTCTTTATCAGCCCGTTCCTATAGGGAAACAATCTGCCGGTACATCATCAGCCCGATCCTAGAGGGGAAAAAATCAGCTGGTACCAGTTTTTCCAGCTCTCCATCAGTTGTCTTATTCATGGTGTCTGTTATATTTAAATATTTATTTGTTGAATATAACCACATGTTCATGCGCACGTTTAATATCAAATGTATATATAGGCATCTTGCGTCGAAATTCTTCAGTGTTTGTGTCAATATCATCAGTGTCTTTTCTACTGTTCTCATCTGTATTTCTATTCCATGAGAACAATGCCCACCTAACCCTTAAAAGCCAGATTTTTTTTTAAATGCTTTTCGACTTTCATTTTTTGAATAAAACATTTGAAAAATACTTTTAAAAGTCTTATTTTGTTTTATGCTTGGTTTATGAGGCTAAAAATGAGTTTGATAAATTCTGACAAGACTGGGTAATATTTCAGAAAAAAAATGCCTGTGATAAAATTCTATAATGTCAAACACAGATGGATTTTAATAAATGATAATACAAATAAGGAATTTCCTTCAGCATTGTAAAATAAAATATGGTATTCTTAAGCGCGAAAAAAGCAAAAAGGATGCTCAAGTGTAAAACATCCATTTATTTTATATTTTTATCCGCACTCAGGCTGCCATCTATATGTTATAAATTGATTTAATAAAAATTTCAATATGTATCCTATTGGCAACAATAGCTATTAGAGCCTCGGTCTTATTCTCAAGATTTTAGAAGTCAAAATTGGGTATGTTGCTTAAAGGCAACACTGGGCATTTAAAGGTTAAGCAGACACGTCAAATCTGGGGATGAGAAACTGCTGTGTAAATAAGTAGAGTCCTGCTTCCCGGTAGGATGGAAGGATGGTTTTCTGATTGAGTTATTGGTCAATCAATCAGTTGGAATTTTATGACGCAAGGGCCAGGCCTTGCCAAACGTATGGTGATATTATGCTTTTCTAGGGCATTCAAAGCTGTCAGGAAGTCACAGATTGGTATCACATTTAATTAACAAATCATTTATTCAGTTTTTAAATTTGTGGTAAATATGTCTATGAATATGTTATATGGAAATGGTCGCTGCACTTTAATTTCACGAGATACTTCGATAACGATAAGTTTCATATGCACAGCTTTTAGATTTGAAATCATCCATTAATTAATTCCTTTAACAAATAAGCAGTATGGTTTTGCTTCGTTTAGCTGTAAAGAGAGATAAATTTAAAATTTAGTCAATTTTTTAAAGCGTAATCACTAGTTTCTCAAGGGAAAATTGATAATTACCTTTACCCCAATCCTTTAAAAAACCAAGGAAAATCTTTAAGGTTTTATTTCTTGATTTGATTCTGTTCGGTGTGTCGGCTTTTTTTAAATAAAGCGTAGGAAAAATATTCATTGTGTCATCAGAAGAACGCAGATTGTACAGTTATTTTAAATTATGGGGAGTTGGGGTAGATCGATACGCGGAATCATTGATACAGTTTTTAAATTTTGATGATTGGAATGGCTCAAGATGTTCATATCCCCTCATATATATGACACTGTAACCCTTAGCACACGGTAAATTTTTTCGGCCATGTTAAGTCAAAATTAATTTACAAATGAATCAACCCGCTAATCTTCTAGTCGAAGTAAATTTTACTATAAATACGTGTTGTGTGATTTCTTTCACGATTTACGTTTTCCTGACAAGGAATCTACTTCAAAGGTAGGGAAAACATTCATTTTTCTGAAATATATTAAGTGTTGAGGTTTTGCAGAGTTGATTTTGCGTTACCACTTGTGATAAGTAAAAACTTCCATTGGGGCAGATTGATACAGTTGACTCCTGGGCACATTGGTATCTTCTGTGTGTATCAATGCGCTTTAAAAGTAACTACTTTGCAAAATCGTCTTCAGAAATGGAAGAAACGTAAAAATGAACTATCTAAGAGAAACACACAATAAAGCATCTGTTTAAACTATGAAGGAAGTTTGAATTTCATTGCAAAAATAAAAAATATTTGTTTTAAATTAAGTTTAAAATATTTTTTTACGAATTTAATAAAATTGGAGAGAAAAATTGTACGGAAATTTCATAATTTTTCGCATTTTTTGATGGTGTGAAAATTATTTTTGTGCTAATTTTTTTCCTTAAGTCATCAAGGAAGAACGCGAAAATTTCCCTTAATTTTTAATTCATTAAAATTTCAAAAAAGGGCTTTGAGGTACACTTGCTCTCCCTCCAAAGTATATTTACACACACAGACACACATTCTCTTGTATTATTTGTAGGGATAAATTATTTTTCTGAGGTATTATTGTTTCAATTTTCCAGTCTGATTAAAAATGTTGAAATTTTATTAAAATAAAAGTTTGTTTCTTTGTTAAACTTTTAATACTTGATTTGGAATATAAAGTTTATTCATAAAATAAATTTTGCTTTGATCCCAGACCAATTAACCAAATATATTTTCGATATTTCTGTGTGTATCAATGTACCCGTTGTTTGGGGCAGATTGATACAAGTCTATTTTTAGGAAAAAAGTATAATAAATATTTTATTATTTCATTTATCACTAAAACTCGACTGAAATCCTACATTAGATTAACAAATGCATAATATAGTGTTTTAGTTCTAATTATTTCCGCTAGTAAACTTATTTTTTTACTTTTCAAAAAATAAGTGTATCAATGTTCCCCCTGCTCTTACGAATAATTCGCTTCTCTTCTTTTGATATATAATCTAACATATAAACTGTTATAAGAAATATGGTAAGTGGTTTCATGAAATTAAATTTAAAACAAGGCTGTTGCTATTCAATAAAGGCACACATCGGGCTGATTTGAAGTTCTAAATGGATTTAAATAATATCAAATTTTTACAGACCTTTTTTACGTACATGAAAATGGCAAATTATTTCCAATAATATCGTCCGAACCCTCAAAAAGTGCGATTGCTCGAAAGAGACACATGTCCTTGTGAGATTAAAGAAACAGTATAAAATGGAAAATATGATGGACTGTATTCTTGTTTGGTGAATAAATTTAAATGTTGTACTATGCTGAATGAATTCCAATCATTTTTGAAAACCTAAATCTTATTGAGGTGCCTAAAATTGCGCACTGCAATTTGTTTTTCATGTTACTTTGTAAAGAGGATAAAATTCTTTGTGAAGTTAGCTGATGGGCTTGAAGTGGTAGGGAAAAAATCGCATTTCCCCGTAACTCCCTTACTATTGAAAAACATCATTGAAATTAGACGAATTATTGTCTCTTCACAACGAGCAACTTTTGTATTAAATGTTTTTCGATAGCTACAATCTCTTAGAAATTAGGAGATAAAAAGTGGTTTTTAAACCCTAACTTCGACTAATTTTAAACTATGCATGTGACGCCTCGTTGAAAAACTCTCATAATTTGCTTTTCTTTCATTCTCATAGCTTCAACCCTTATGGAGAGAAGAGGAATCGCTTGTAAAATTTTCTTTTCCTTATATCTCCAGATAACAGGAATCTACCTTCGCTTTCCGGCTTTCCGACATGATTTCTTTTTATTTGGAAGAAACACTCTTTGAGACTTTAAATGACATGGTTATTTGGTACAGCCTTGATATACGACCCCTCTGACGATATTTTGTGATTTCGGCGACTTTTTAAGTTTGGCGCCGAAAAACGCCATTTTCCAGGTCGGAAGTAAAAAAATAAGCTAGATTCCTAACACTCAATAAAAAAACGAAGTTACGAGTCTCCCTCTTTGCTGAAAGCGAATCCGCTGATGTTTTCTTAAATTTAAAAAAATATGTCCGGAACGCTTTCCCAAGAGAAACAATACGTAACAAAACAGTCACCATGTTTGTTTAGGCAACACATCCGCTACCATGTTTGTTTACGCAACAAAAAAGTCGCCGAAATTGCAAAATATCGTCAGTGGGGTATTATATCAAAGCTGTTCAAGTTATTTTTATAAATACGCTTTTTAAACATTTTTATCAGTAGAGACTATTGTGTAAATATACTCATTAGAAAACAGACTCATTTTATTAATAGCTATCAAAATTTCAGGGGATGAGTCATTTGGGTAAGCCATGTCAAGTAATAATGGCAAATAAACGTACTGCCTGTCAGCCACGAGAACTCTGCTCGCCGAGTTGTCTAGTTGACGGTGGTCACTATAGAAACAGGGTAAGTTAGGGAAGATTCATTTCGAGAAGGTAGACGTTCATTCAAGTTTGTTACATTGGCGCACTTAATTTCAAATAGGAAGAAACGTACAACTGAGGCAAAACCGAGGAGACGAATGATCAATTACCGCCGCAAACTGGCGCCAAGAATAAAATAAAATCCCGACGTACCGTCGGATTCCCCCTATTAGAAATGGATCTTCTCTAACATAACCAGTTGCTATAGCGACTGCCGTCAATGAAGCAACTTGACAGACCGACAGTAAGCACGTAGCAAAGCTATATCCTTCACTACCAGAACCTGTATGGCGTTTTATTGATTTGATTTCTTTAACATACATTATCATTTGGCTATTTGCCAGATCAAGATTCGAAAAACATATGACACGCTAAGCCGCTAACAGTCCAACGACGAAGGAATATTGTTCCTCGTTTTCAATCGCAGATCTGAGAAGAAAGTTTTTAAACTCATCAGGAAAACAACTAATTCTCAATCAAATCAAGAAATTGATGAAAAAAGAGAAAGAATCAAAGAAAAGAGAAATATCCAAGTTGTTACCTCAAAAAATTTTAAAAAATAACAAAATTAGATTGTCGGATGCAGGAATATTAGTTTTAAATCTTGTAGTTTTTCGGGGAAACTGACTCTGTTCTAAAATACTCAAAATTCAGAAAATTAAGTTAAATGCCTAAAAACAAATTTTTATTAAAACGACAATTGTTTGTTCTATCGGATGGTGCATCGGTTTTAATTTTTTCAGATCAACAGCAAGCCCGTGGGGGAAATCACCCAAAACAACACAAAATATTAAATGAAAAATTTTCTACATTAAATGTTAAAAGTCGGGATTCGAAGGACATTGAGTCGCCATTACGACGAGCTGCATGCTAAATGTTAGGATGTTAGTGAGAATGATTCATCTGAACACAGCACACACGCAGGTACACAAACTTTCATAAGTATAGATTTTCGTCTCGAAGTTTATTCAACTTTTTCATAAGCTCTTTTTCTCAATTCCATTACCAAAATAAAAAAATTCACCAGGTTCATATCAAGCCATATATCTCCAACCATAACACTTTATTTAAATTTCAAAAATGGATCTACAATTCGGAAAATTCAAGGACTTTTTTTTATTTTTCTCCGAAAACAACTTTTTTTTGTCAGACATTTGACCTCGACGGATTTAACGTCGCACACCACAAAAGCGGGAGGTTGTTAACCTTAGATTTCAAAACTTTTAATTCTCCGATTTCGAAATGCATATTCTACCACTAGAGAATCCGATAGTTTAGTTTAACCCTCTGACTGCATAATTTTTTTGAATTACTATTTAGATGTAATGTTTTAACACATGTTCAAATACCGTTGAACCAAGCGAATTGTTATTTACATACAGAGATCTATTAGTATAATATGATTCGACGTCTTAAAAGTAGTAATTAAACACATTAGCTTGAGAAAATAGCGGGATTCAGCATAAAACAGACGAACTTCCAACCCGCTGAGTAATTATTATTTAGTTTTTAAGTTAAGAGTGACTGGTGTCTCTATTTTAAATTGATTTTCGTGGAAAATATCAATGAATTTTATGTTCCTATGAAGATGATTCCATAAAAAATCGATACAATGGGCAATTAAATCTTCGATGAATTCTAATAGCTTGAAGCTCGGATAAAAAAATGGCTTGGTGATAGAATTAAGATTTATTGAGATTTTTTCTCCTTGCGCTTTATTTCTGCATATCTTCTACAGCGTACAATACTTCTATTATCATTGAATAGTATTCAGTTATGAACGGACTTAAAAAATAATATGGTTAGTGGTTCATTAAGAATTTAACCTCTTAACAGATTTTCCCGTATGCCGAATGTGCACCGAATAATAGCAGTTTTAAACTTATAAACTATAACAAAGCCAGTCACAGACGAAATAATTCGGTAAAAAAAGTACGTAAAATCCATAAACATTTCAACTATTTTTCAGGTTCACAGTTGAATTAAAATGGCAGCGCCTTCCCCAAACAGATGCGATCTTATTATAGTTGAAATGTGTATGGTTTCTACGTAATTTTTGTACGGAATTATTACGTCTGTGACTGGCTTTGTTACAGTTTATAAGTTTAAAACTGCTATAATTCGGTGCACATTCGGCATGCGGGCAACTCTGTTAAGTGGTAAACTGTGTTTTAAGCATTTTTTGTGTAATTTTTCAAATGGTCTAAACCGAACTCCTATGCCATTAACTCTTAACTGTTTTGTTTTCTCAACTATCTGGTAAATAGATGACACCTCATGTTCTGGGAAAGAATTGTCATTTCGACTCAACTAATAACTGAAGAACAGTTGAAATGTTTATTAATTTTACATAGGATTATACCGCTGTATGCGACTGATTATTTTTCATTTTATAACTTTATATTCTCGATAATTCGATGCACATACGGTGTATAGTCGAATAAAACAGCCTTCTCTATTAATTTGTTGAAATTTATCAGTGTTAGTGTTCAAGTTTCTTTAGCACTCAATTTGATAAACTGTATCAACTGCTAAACATTCTTTTTAAATGAAAACTATGTAGACTACCTTACAACACTAACGAAAAAATTTGATATTAGTATATACATATATATTTTTATCAAGATATGAATAAAAAATCCTTAACTTTATTTTAACATTGCACTGTCAAATATCGTTAGCTCATAATTACAAAACAAATACAGTGCGTCAAGAAATTATAAGACCACAAACGAATTCATACATTCCTAAAGAAGATATAATATTCACATTTTCAGCGCATGTGTCTAAAATTAACCATGAAACACTTTCTGCGCCAATTCCAAATTTAGAAATGAACTCAAATGCTATTAAAATCCACTCACTTTCCTAAACATTTAATAAGTTGTCTGTCAAGAAATTATAAGACCTCCCCCCAACCGAGAAAATCAGCATATTAAACATCACATCAGAACCTTTATAAAACTCATGGGATAATATTTAATGAAAGCAAAACCCGAGAAGCAAAAGGTGCGGGTTTTGATTGTATTATCTACAATTTATTCAAAGAAGCCGCAGATCTCTGAAAATTGAAGTGAGAAAATTTTTATTTTATAAGTAAGCTAGTAAATCTGAAAAATAAATAGCTAGGTAAATGGAGAGTTCGAAACCTGCCCTTTATAATGCCATAATTATAAAAAATGTTTCAAACAAAATAAAACCATCTGGAAGAAAAGGGAACTTGATTATAACATGGAAGATCAACCAATTTATCTACTCTCGATTTAAAAAATCTTTCGATTCGTGAAATTTCGGAACTTTTCAGTAAAAACTCTTCACATATAATTAGGCTTGCCAGACGTCCCGGTATGACCGGGACAGTCCCGGTTTTCAGACAAAATCCCGGTGTCCCGGTCGGTTTACTTCACGTCCCGGTAAAAATTAAATTTGATTATAGATGGCCAAAAAAGTCTAAAAATAATTAACTGTGAAGGATTGTTTAGGATAATTACTTTATCATTTATTTCACCGTACTGTATGCAAAGTGAAAACTATAGAAGAGTGATAGTCTGCTAATAAATAATATTGTCATCGTATCGTCTTGTCTCGCCAATCTTGACCATGCCTTCTGCTTACCTGGGACATCAGCACCAATTGAGAGAGTATTTTCTTTGATGAACAACGCATGGACTGATGATAGGGGTTTGATGAAGGAATCTACAGTTAAAGGCTTGATGACATGTAAAATTAATATCGGAATAGCTTGTGAAGATTTTTACAACACGATTAAAAGCAAAAAAAAGACTTTCTAAAAAAAGTCCCAGCCAATGAACAGTACATGTAAATATTGTTCAAATTTTTATTCCTCATTCAAAGTATTTGTTCTTACTTAAGTAACATAAATATTAACATGTAAGAAATAAAATGTTTAAATTTTTATGCTTGTGTCATTTATTATTACCCCTGGTTTAGGCTCCTAATCAGTAACCATTTATTCATGTCATTGAGAATAAACTACCCTCTAAAACACTCTAAAAACCCGCCAAGGGTGTGTACCCTTGAATACCCGCGACGCTGGGGGACATTCCGGTGTCCCGGTTGAACATTTCAGAAATCTGGCAAGTCTACATATAATAAGTGTGGAACAGTCTTGAATCAAATACTATTACAAGATTCTTGAAAATGAAGGAAAAGCCGAAGTTGTCGAAACATCACAGAGAAGAAAGTTTGAAATATGCTAAAAATGCTATGCCATTGAACGATGAGTGGAAACAAATTATATTTTCTGATGAAAAGAAATTCGACATTGACGGTCCCGATGGCTACAAACACTATTGGCATGATTTGAGGAAGAATGCTTCAGATGATAAATGGGAAGATGGACAGTAATGGTTTGGAGACCTTGTACTCATGATGGATTGTACGATTTATAGCGAATTTCGGTACGTATGGGCTATGCTATATAATCATTTGATACCGTTCGGGCCATTATTAAGTGGTGCAAACTTGATATTTCAACAGGACAATGCATCTTGCCATACATTTAAATCCACCCAGGAATGGTTTTAAAAATAAAAAGTTAATATTTGCCATGGCCAAGTGGAAGTCCAGACTTGAACCCCATGGAAAATCTTTGCGAAATATTTTGTCGCAAAGTTTATGCTAATAATAAACAGTTTTCATCTGCCAACGAACTGGAAGTAGCCTTTATAAAAGAATGACACAGTATTTCTGAAATTGAACTTGACCACCTGGTCATTTCAAGGAAAGACATTGTGTTTGAGGTTATTAGGAAAAATGAAGGACCAATATTATAGTAATTTTCATCCTTTTTTGGGCTTTTAGAGAAGTGGTCTTATAATTTGTTTACAATTTCTTTTCATTTATTTCTAATATTTGAGTTAAATTAATCTTTTGCACTATTCAAAATTATTGAAACTTAATTATAATAAATGTTTTTAATATATATTTGATGTGTAACTATAATTAGAACCTTTATTTAATTCATAATTTCCAAAATTAAAGTGGTCGTATAATTTCGTAACAGACTGTAAATCTGCAATGATGAATTTATTAATGTCCCCTTTTTAAAGCAACAATTAATTTGTTTCGGGACGGACTTCGCAATTTTTAAGCTTGGTGGACTAGAGAGGCCGGCTCCCGAAATTGCACCCCATTTTCACGTATACCATTCTATAAATAGGTCAAGAAGTTTCAGTTAGAAATTATTTACGTAAAATTGCCTAAGGAAAATTTTTGCTCTATTTTACGAATGCATGTTTTACATTCATTTTTCGTTATGGACTGAAATCAATCTAAAGCTAAGCGGTTTAAATTCATGCAATGGGCACAGTAAAATTCATTAATAGAAATTTATTCTGAATATGAGTACATTGATTAAGAAAATGTTACATTCTGTAGGTAGCTTAAGAAGTTTTATTCAGAAAATTTTTCCGGAAAATTGCCTAATGCAAGTTTATGCTGTATTATACCAATGCACATTTTACACACATTCATTCATTATTTATGGACTAAAATCAATCTAAATTCATGCAATAGGCACAATAAAATTAATTAGAAATTTATTCTCAATATGAGTACATTGGTGTATAATATATATAAGTTTACTAAAAAGTGAACAATTGTTAAAAATATGCAACAAATTTGATAATAAAACCTTATAAATATTAAAATATCAACTAAAACTGTTTGATTCACTAGATGCATTGATGAGCGATGAGCTTATCACAAGCTTTGGAAATCCTCCAAAAAATGATATTGGTCAAACAGAAGAAAATCCAGTTAATACATCCGACACTTTCCCGTATTCAATCAGTGCTTTCGCCTCGGTTCTTTAAGTCTTTTAGTGCTACTACAATTTCAATGTCATTTTTAGCAGCACTTTTCCTAGGAAAGAAAATAAAAGCATTAATGTGTATATTTATATCAATTTCGAAGCTGAAAAGAAAAAGAAAGAACAACTCAGTTTAAGTAGTCTGTCTGTGAAGAGCACGCAATAATTAAGATAAAGATATTCTAAATATTTGAGCATTCATTACGCAGAAAACTACATACATAGATTTCTAGGAAACAAGACATTTGGTTTATATTGGCATTAAGTCAAGCTGTTACTTTTTCTTAAAAAATAATGTGTGTGTTTCACAAATATCATTTCCTTAAACGAGGCAAGTTTTAAAAAATTACAAAAAGTAACAGCAAGACTGAATGCCAATATGAAACAAATATCTTGTTCTCGAATCAAAATGAAATTTTTAATTAAAATGGCGGGAGTCTGTCTTTTCAAACAGCCGCTTATGTTAAAGGCGTAGGACTACTTTACTCGCATGACTCTTTAGTTTCTCGAAGTTTCTTGTAAGTTTTTAAGTTTAAATTTTTTTTTGTAACTTCAGTTGTTACCCTTTATCTCTAAAATAAGACATCAGTTATGTTTTTAACATATGTAGTTACCGAGATATAGAGGATCGCGTCACCAATTCATGCGTATTTTTGCCCAACTTTGCAACTCGGTAGTCGCTGAGCTGCAATTCCGAGTTTCAAAATTTTTTTGTAACTTCTGTTGTTACCCTTTACCTCTAAAATAAGACATTTACGTTTTCAACTTATGTAGTTACCGAGATATAGAGGATCTCCCATACCAGGTTTTGTGGCGTTTTTAGCGTGTGAATCAATTTCCTTCCTGAGACCCCAATAGGAGGAACGTAGTCTTACGCTTAAAATGGGGAAAAGTCCACATTCATATTATACAAGATGACTTTTTTAATAAGAAGTGTCTGATTTTCTGTGTTCCCGTTACTGGTAAAAACAGCAATACAAATTTGTGCCTGATTGTGCTTATGTTTGAATAGGTGTTTACAGTTTTATCCAGTGTTTAAAAGGTTTAATCATCTCGATGAAATTGTTAAATTCGACCATTAAATTATGTCAATGAAAGGAGCAAATATATCAATCATTCATTACCGATGGAATTCAACAGATTATTGGTCTTGTCTTATATATACAGTGCATCTTTTTGACATATTTTTCAATAATAAATTATTGAATTACTTCTGTTAAACGATTTAGAGCACAAAAGATAAGCCTTCACATGTAAACGCAGACATTTAATTGCTTTTCTTTCCGTCTCTTGACTTCATTATCCCATTAAAGGGCCATTTTTTCTTGTAAAATCGTATTGAAATAATTTTGGGATACAGATTGATTATTAAAAGAAATTCATTCGTCTTAAGAGATAACGTTAGCAGAGTTACCTCCATCCTGTCTTGGCACTCAGAAACATTGGATGACAGTCGCTGCAATAGTTCGAGCCAAAGTCCTAGTAGCCATCACCGATCACGGCCCAATCCCTCCCGAGGGAGATATATAAGAGGGTCATCCAGAAAATAAAGACTGTTTAGTTATACAAAATGAAAAACACAATATTGTGGGCCACCAGCCGCAGCCGAGTACCTGTAGATGGCGCTGCCTTCGCTAGTGACGTCAGAGAATCAAGCGGCCGAGAACAGACGGCGAGGCGGTTGAAGACGCGTGAACGACGTGGGTCTTTCCCTGACAAAGACAAAAGACGACGATGTGCCATCCAAAAGCCTATTTAATGACGATTTACTGCAACTGTACATATCTTTATCTGTAAATATTGCTCAGTATATTAATGTAAACTTAATCCTGATAATATAACCATTTAGATTGATGAACTGTGTATTATTACTATGGAACACAACACTAAGCCTACCTGATAACCGCCTACAAAAGTGGTGCCCAGAAGCGAGATATGATCCTATACGAATAACTTCAAATCTGTTGGATACGATCCTGTATTAAGATGATAATAAACTTGAATGAAAGACGAACTCAGAGGATACGCTTCACTGGATAGCGGTTGTGTCTAAAAATGCTGGATTATCGACGCCGCTACGTTTGGAATTACTGACGCAACGACGAAAACGACGAGTCAAAATTTCTACTATTTTGAATTACGATGAAATTGATAGATATTCCCGAAAATACGATGTTTGCATAAACTTTTGTTCGATTTCGACGGTGACCGTCAAAACAGAAGCAGAATAAGAGAATTTTCTGGCTTTGACTTTCAGCCGAATGATAAAGATTTTAATGAAAAAGCTAAACTGATTGAAGAAAAGCTATCTCTAAATGAATTAATTACAATTACCAATCTGCTATTGATAAATAATGAAGGTACTAAAAAGGACATTGTTCTAAGATTGTTAACATATCTCTGCGATTTAGATATATTAAATCAGAATATTATTCGTGAAAATGATTCTGGATCGGATTCAGAAAATGAAAACGAACAGAATCGCAAAAGTTATGAAAATTTAAGTGAGGAATCAGTGCAGCTTCCAGTTCACAATGTTTATCAGCCTAACATTAGTTTTAATGATATTGAAAGTATTATCATGCCATTTGATGGTGATTCTCATCAAAGTATTGAAAAATGGATCGAATTATTTGAAGATGTCGTAAATATGTTTAATTTAAATGATTTGCATAAACTTGTATTTGGTAAAAGATCTTTGAAAGGTAAAGCAAAATTATATATTCAAAGCGAAACTGGTGTTAACTCTTGGGGAAAGCTGAAAAATTTATTATTATCCCGAATTTGGTTATTCTTGTAATTCTGCTGAACTGCATGAAATGTTATGTAAACGTAAATTAAAAGACGATGAGTCATTAGAAGAGTATTTTTTGAAGATGAAACAATTATGTAATCGCGGTAATCTTGAAGATACTGCTTTGATGCAATATGTCATAAATGGTATATCTGATTCTGTTTTTAGAAAAAGTATTTTATATGGTTGTCAAAATTTGTCAGAGTTTAAACAAAAACTTAGAGTTTATGAGAAAATGAGATCCGACTACGATAAAGCCAAACCAAATAAACCAAAGTTCGGAAACGAAACTAAAGATAGAATTAAAACTCCGAAAATCGAAAATAAAGATAAATTCAAGTATACTAAATTAAATAACATTCTGTGCTTCAACTGTGGTGCTCTCGGACATAAATCAAGCGCATGTGAGAATAAAATTAAGGGAATCAAATGTTTCAAGTGTAATAAATTCGGGGATCATCTTGCTAAGGATTGCACGATTAAACGATTAAAAAAGAACATTCTAATGTTGCAGTCGGTAAAACAACCTGTTGCGAAAATTTAACAACAAAAATTGTTCGAATAAATGATTTAAATATTGTTTCGCTTATTGAAACCGGAAGTCAAAAGACATTAACCAGGAAGAGTATTTTTGACAAAATAGGCAAAATATCCGAATTGGAACAATCTAACATCAAACTTTCAGGCTTGGGGAATACAACAGTAAAACCTCTAGGGATATTTAAAACGAAAATCATAATAGATGATTTGGAATTTGAATCTGAAATATGTGTAGTAAGCGATTCATCTCTTTCTTTCGATTTCATAGTTGGTTGTAATGTCATAAATCAGTGCACTTTAATCGTCTCCGGAAAAGAAATAAAATTTACAAAACCAAGCGATAATTCATTTTCGGATTCTTTTTTGATTAATGTAGCAGAAGTGATGACTCACGAACAGGAAATAGACTTAACGCATATTCAAAATAAAGCGCATCAAGAAAAAGTTCGAAATCTTCTTCGTAACTACAAGCCGAATAAAACAAAAAAGATAGATGTAAAAATGAATATCCGCTTAACAAGTGATATACCAATAAATTCTTCCCCCAGACGTTTCCCCATCATTGAAAAGGAAATTATAAATGAACAAATAGAACAGTGGTTGAAAGATAAAATAATTCGCCCGAGTACATCGGAATACAGTTCCCCAGTTGTTTTGGTAAAAAAGAAAGACGGATCGTCAAGGTTATGCATAGATTACCGAAGATTAAATAAAATAACAGTGCGCGAACATTTTCCGTTGCCTCTGATTGATGACTTATTGGATAGTCCGCGAATATTTTTACGACATTAGATCTGAGGGATGCTTTTTTCCATGTCGGCATTGACCCTTCGTCAAAGAAATATACTTCTTTCGTAACGGATACTGGTCAATACGAGTTTAATAAGATGAGTTTTGGTCTGACTAATAGTCCAAGTGTTTTTCAAAGATATATTTATAATGTATTCCGTGATCTCATTAAAGAAAACGTAGTAATGATTTATTTAGATGATTTGGTTATTTCTTCTGAAAATGAAACTCAGGGTATTGAAAGATTGCAACGTGTTTTGAAAACAGCATCTGAGTATGGATTAGAGTTAAATATTAAGAAGTGTCAATTCTTAAAACGTGAAATAGAATTTCTAGGTCATAGAATTAAAGATGGTAAACTTTATGCTTCTCCTTTGAAAATAAAAGCTGTTATGAATTTCCCAGAACCAAAATGTAC
>BGPR01038061.1:0-14873 GCA_013235015.1 Araneus ventricosus | reverse complement strand
TGCACGTTGTATATCACAAACTTTTATGTTTATGAAAGTACCAATGATAAAAAAGAAATCTCCAATACAAAGATTTATAGGTAGAGATATAAAACTTAGATTGAATGGAGTGACTTCATATGACGTCACAACCACATGGCAAACGTAACCGCGTATACCATCGAACATCTGCATCCAACTCCACGTTGTCTTATGCTGCCAGTCACGGTCTTTTCCTCCAGCATGATATCCAATAGTGGCGTCAATAGTGTCTCCGGGGGGACTGTGCTCCCCATCCGGGTAAATTTTTGTACCCTGTCCACGCAATGGGCTATTCAACTAGTACATAAATAAAGATCTGTCGTAAATTTGGGAGGGTCATCACTACGCCCCTCCCGTTGTACAGCAGCTGCTGCCTCCCTGTTGAGGAAATCCTACCCCCTCCCTGTCGGGCAGATTGTGCCCCCCGTCCGGGGGACTCTAACGCCACTCCTGATGGTGCACAAAGATTTCCAGAATTGAATTGGTGCGACTCATTTGACATGCATCTCGTGATCATGAGTCTACTTCATTAAATTATGATGAGCTGATATTTGAGGGGAGGGGCTGGAAATGCGGATAAAACTGACAATAGCGACTCAAAGACTGAAGTAAAATGTTAAAAGAAACTAGAGAAAAAAGTTCTTTTGATTTCTCCTTTAGTTACGAGGGGTCGCAGTGTCCTAGGATTAAGGTCTAGGCTTCAGGGCAGGAAGGTTCCAGATTCGAAACCAAATTGTTTTCAGTCTTCAGTCTTATAGTTCGAATACCGAGATAAGACGGCTTTATTAATTATTTTGAGATGTTTTGTTTCGAAAGGCGCAGACTGCACGTAGTATGAATAATTGTTTTTCATTTGATTTTTCTTGCTAAAAAGTTAGTTCTTCAAATTTTCATGTGCGACTAAACGACTACTTTTTGTAACTAGCCAAATAAATAATAATTGATACGAACAACGGCTATTTTCTTCGTCTGACGGATACACCCGATTTCACTGAAGATCTGTAGAATAAATCTGAAGTCTTGAGTCAAACGATCTTCAGCTGGTGTGGTGAGGGGGGAGAGGGAGAGAGGGGGGTGCAGTGGCGGCTCGTGAGCTCAGAAACAAGGGGGACTGCAAGTTAATAGTTATCAAGAGCAGTGGCGAATCCAGGGGAACTATCGGGCAACATCCCCCCCCCCAGAGAAAAGCCAGAATTCTTGATTATTTTATTTAACATCATTGCAACTGTTTTTTCTTGATTTCCCTCTTTTTAAAAAATAATAAAAACGTTTCAACATGACTTTCTGGCTTGACAGGCTCAAAAATTTTCCTACTTTTGTAGTCATTCCACTTGTACTTGTAGCTTTGACGCTGTCGAATCCATTTTTTTTTGGCTAGTTATTTCATTGTAATTTTTATTAAATTATAGAAAGTATTGTATTGTTTTTTATGATTCTTATTGTCAGGTGAGTAAAGTCTGTAAAGTTAAAGAGTTTTTGTTTACTTTAGCCTTGAGGTTTGACATTCGTCACGACGATACGGATTTATGACCTCAGCCCCCCGCCATACCCGAATTCTAGAATCGCCACTGATCAAGAGAATACATTTTTAAAAAGCTATTTTATCTTTCAGTAGGCCAATTTTTTAAAAAAATCAAAGCCCACATACACACTTCTCTCCTCGCCCACTTCACTCGCTAACACTCTTCCAAAAATGAATCTCTTCTTCAAAAGAGATCTAGCCTTCTATCAAGAGAAAGCAAATAATCAATCAACCAGATGTGTTTCTGTCGACGTAACACAAACCGAAACCAAAGCTCATAAACAGCCAATGAGATTACCACTTTGTTTGAGAATGAGGAAAAAAAGAAAAATATATTAAAAAGGGCATCTTTTCCTCGTTCGGTTGACTCCGTGCCCGCAGAGCAGCTCCGCCTTGCAGCCCATAGCCCGTCTAAGTTAAAGACAGAAAGGGTTGCTTTTTATCTCCGGATTTTCTGCGCTGTGAACGAATGTCGGGGGGGGCAGAGTACGTTGCAGCTCTGACCTGCTTCTCTCTTCTTTTGGATTCATTTTATGCCTTTTTCAATTTTTTATAACATTTTTTTTAATTTTCGTAAGTCATTAAACTCCGAGAGTGGAAAAGTAAGCAAATAAAATTAAAAACTAAAAATACAAGTTAAAAAAATAATTTTAGGGGGTATTGCAGCTCTGGAGCCCCAATGGACGAGCCGCCACTAGGGGTGCCAGCTTATGTGTCGACATCTCAACGCTGTTCAAAATGAAAGTAAATCCCCAAATAACCCTCATGTTGCTTAAAAACGAGACTTTAAGATAACGAAACTAAACTATACTTATTTGTGAATTATGCCATTTTTTTTTTTTCGTCGTAAAATTAACAGCTAGAAAAAGGAAGAAAAATACGTATAATACATGAAAAGAATGAAAAAAAGACACACATATGAAAATAATGAATTCAGTTTGTTGCCTAAATTATATAATTAGATTTTCACGTGAAAAGAGTTTGTACCATTTCCGTTGAATACTGATTTCAAAAAGGAATGAATGAAAATAGGATTCATTTTTCCCCTTTCCAAACAAATCTAGATTTATTTGATCCTATTCGACAGAAACATGACTGCTGGACATTTTTTTTCCTGTTGAATGTGACACTTACCGTCTGGAACATTTGTCTGAACCACGCCCTCCTGTCAATCACAACTATTCCCACCGGCCGGCGATTGGTTATCACGCGATTACTTCCCTAGAAGTGAAAAAAAATGTAAATAAATCATAACACTACTCTTTGACGACAAAATCCAGATTCTGCACCCCCATCTCACCCCGCCTCATATAATATTTGAAGATCGTAACCGGGGGGAGGGAAGAAGAAGGAGGGAGTAAAAGAAAATAAGAAAAAAGTGGAAATAAATGGCTTCCCACGGTCGCCATCAGATTCTATTGACCATTAACGTAGCGGTCTCAGCCGTTACGTTTATCGTTTTATTCTTCGACGGTGCATAGATTAATATTCTCTAAGTCCCGGACTTCCAGCCGCTCTCCCGTTTTTCCTGAAATCCCGGGAGTCCTTTTTATCGTTTGGCGTTTCTTTTTTCTCCCCCTAGGCGCGAAAACAATCTCTTTTTTCATATTTATTTATTTTCGGTGTTCCACGATTGGTATTTATGAAGAGCGTGCGAGTCGTTTGGTGATATGGCTTCCGAGGTTTTCATTTTGTCTCGTTGGCTGTTATTTATGAGTTAGGGTTATGAAGTCACAGTTATAGCCGGAAAAAGATGGTTGATAAGAAGATAATCTTCATGTTTGCGTTAAGTATTGCTTCATTTTATGTAGGCAGGAAGACACTGATGTTATGTCAGTTGATGAACCATTAATTGTGTCTAAAATACGCGCAACTGTTATACATAAGTTTTTCAGGGGGAAAACAATGTAACTATTCTTTTTCTCCAGCAAAAACAATTTTTCAACAGTTTTCCGTTTTGAAAAGGAATCGTATTTCTTATCATACAGGTAGATAGATATCACATTTAATGAACATTAACTATAAATCTTCGAGGGCTTTTTACTTCGAATTTAGGGAGAAAAAACGTGGCGCCAAAAGTATCGTGAACTTTTGTTAGTATCTGACGTAATAATAAATCGAATCATTACCACTGTTGCTAATACATTTAAAGAAACAAATAGAAGCCTGCCGTTAGTTCAATCGAATATTTATAATAGTTTTTTAAACTATGAACTATTTCTAAACAATTTTCGAAAAATAGCCTAAGCACCACCTATTTTATGTCGCTATAAGACATATTTCCTGCTTCTTCGTAATGTATGCACGCCTTTTAAATAATGTCGCTGTGGGTTTATTAACAATGACAGAAGGAAAACCGCTGGGCCAATCGAAACTTGGCGTTTCGATATTTCGATAATATCTAAGCGAATAATTAAACGAATCATCTCAAGAATGAGTATCATTATACATAACTTTTAAAAAGAATAACGAATGGGGGAAAAAACAAAAGGGAAAACTTCTGAATTCGTTGATTTGTTCCAGCATTCATAATAGTTCTTTTTTCAACTATCATTTAGTTAAACTCGTTTGAATGTTTCGAAAATAACCATAACGTCCACCCCTATGAGTTGATTAAAGAAATACTTCATTGAAAAAGTTGCGTTGTGTAAAAATTGAGAATAGCAATAAAATGTGTTTTATTAAAGGTAAGGGGAAATTTATTAAAAAATTATGTATTTTTTTTTATAAAAATAATCTGTTTTTCTTTAAAGAAGTTCTTAAAAATATTATAAAAGTATTTTAAAGTAGTATAAAGCATTTGCATTTTAAGAAATGCATTTAATTCACTGAGCAGTCAATTTGACTGTTGTTGACGCTTCTAGGTAGGGAGTAAGCTCGGCGCTTGTAGTGTTAAGGGAACCATAAATATATAAAAGTATGCATAAGATTCAGTTGAAATTTATTTCCGTCGATCAAACTGGTCGCCGAAGGCAGTTAGCTATGAATAAAGTTTCCAGACATTTTAAGTAATGACATTGTGAGTCTGCAAGCAAGGAGTCTGTAACCTTGCTTTGCCAGGATGACACTATTTCATCCGTTCGTGCCACCGGCAACTTCAAAACTGGACAGAATTTTTGGCAAATAAATAATTACAAGGTTCCCTGCCAAATGATTTTCAGCGCCATAAATCCGACCTGGTATCTGCGTATTTGCTGCACAAAACAAGAGGTCTTCACTTTGCTTTATGCATCGATGAGTTTATCACAGTTGAAACTGAAAAACGAAAATTTAAAAAAAATCTCTGTAAAGCTTAATACGGAAGTTCTGAACAAGTCGGATTTAACGGAAATTATCAATCCTCTCTTTTGAAGATTCCAACCTGTAACAACTAATAATAAATTTAATAAAAAACAGTTTTAAAATCATACCCTTATTATTGCATTAAAGAGAAGAAACTGTCTTGATTTTAATAATTTCCTACTTTCCATTATTTAATTAGTAATTCATTGCTATATATAATATGGAATTTTGAAATCAATTTTTTTCTCAAATTCACAACCAGATGGCACCACTTATATGGATTCAAAGTTTAATTAAATTAATCGAATAATTAATAATTAATTTTCAAAATATTCAAATAATGTATTGTCAACCTGAACACAAAAATGTACAACATTTCAATTACTTTCCGATGTAACATCACAACTTGCCGTATTCCTCAAAGGTTGTTTAACCCCTAACAACCATATGAGTCGAAACGCTCATTGTTGATTATGAAGCATTTTCTTATTTTTAAAACTGGTTTTTGTTAAGTCATTACTTGAGTTTTACTTCAATTAAAGCAGCTGGTTGTTTAATTACTAAGAAAAGCAATTTACCCACTAATCAACCACCAAGTTTTGCCAAATATTCATCTATTCACATCTTGTTTAAATAATTATTTTGTATGATAAATGGTTTTTATTGATTGCTTTCTCGTATACGGAGAATACAAAGAGAAAGTATTGTAATCATCAAAAAATTCGACCTTCAGATTTTGATGAATCTCCACGTTTTAGACCTCCCTGAGTGCGAAAAACACAATTTTGAAATTATGTCTGTTTGTCTGTAATTCTGTCTACGAACACGATAACTCAAAACAGTTTGAGCTAGAAGGTTGAAATTTGGTATGTGATCTTTACACATAATTTGTATATTTCTGTCAGATTTCGACGAAATCCGCCCACGGGGAGTCTGTCTGTCCGTGTTTGCATCTAGTCAGAACAAAATGTAGTCTACAAATGGTTGTCAAAACTGCAAGAAAACAATACAGCAGTGGTTCCCAACCTTTTTGATTGTGCGGACCACCTGTTGTGCAAAAAAATATTTTGAGGCCCACTAACTAAATATACAAGTAAAAAAATGCAAACACATATATTTATATATATATATACAGGGTGTCCACACATCGTGGTCCAATAGCTAATTTCTAAACCGTTAGAGATAGAAATATAGTTCCAACTGTAAAAATGCTTTAAGTAAAGGGAAGAATTACATTTTATGTTTTTTAAGTTACTAAATATATTTCTGAAAATTTTACGAATTCTAACTTTTTTATAAGGTTCCCCCGGTCCTGTCAGTCATATTTAGTAAAATATTTTTGACACTCTAACATTTTAAACAAAAAAAGTCCCACACTTCAGCGACTAAAACTGGCCGAGTTATGGAGCTTTGAATATCGCTGACTACGACCGCTTTACACCATTTCAATAGCCGTCTTGCAGACGATTCACCAATCAATGCACTGCAGTTACTCGACGAGGCCGCTGATTGTTAAAAATCATGAAATTCAAAGCTCCGTAACTCACTCAGTTTTAGTCGCTGAAGAGTGGGACTTTTTTTTGCTTAAGATGTTAGAGTATCAAAAATATTTTCTAAATATGACTGATAGGACCGGGGGAACAGTATAAAAACTTAGAATTCGTAAAATTTTCAGAAATATATTTAGTAACTTAAAAAACATAAAATGTAATTCTTCCCTTTACTTAAAGCATTTTTCCAGTTGGAACTATATTTCTATCTCTAACGGTTTAGAAATTAGCTATTGGACCACGATAAGTGTGGACACCCTGTATATTAGATGCCCTTATATGCTAGTAATTAGTGAAGCTTACTGTAAAAGTAATAAAAATATATTGTATTATAAAGCAAGAACAAGTGAAGACTCTTGAAGCTCCCCTGACCTCGACTCTTGACTAGCATTTCGCGGCCGCTAATACGCTACCCGAGGCCCTCAAGTGGGCCGCGGCCTATGGGTTTTGAACCACTGCAATACAGTATTCCAGGCGGAACTGTTGGCCCTGAAAAACTCAACAGACCATGCCAGCCAATCACCATTTTAGTGGACAATCCAAGCGAGTGTCCAGACTGCAGCTAACCCGAGAAGCAGAAACGCAACAGCTAGAGACATCTACAAGAGCCTTATAACGAATAAGCATATGCACATTTCTTGGATCAAAGCTCACGTGGGCTACGGCGGAAACTAGGAGGCGAACAGATTGGCAAAAGAAGCTGCGGAGTCTGATAGAGACCCACTATCTGTTAAGGCTCCGATCTCCTTAGTGAAATCAATCTTCAGGAGAAAAAATGCTGGATGACTGACTGGCAGTCAGACTGGGAAGATGAAGATACGGGGAGGTCCACATTCAACATCCTGTCAAGAGTCTCGACTCATCCATGCTACTGGAAAACAGAAGAAATCCTGTTTTCCACAGGACACGGCCCATTTGCCACGTACCTGAAAAGGTTTAACCTTGTCCCGACAGCAAATTGCCCATGTGGAAACACAAACGGCACTCCTTTGCATTATGTAACAGAGTGCACTCTTCCTGCATCCTTCCACATGACTAAACCGGCACAGCAACATGAGCCATTCTGGTTCTGCAACGTCGCTTCCAGCAAAGGCTCCCGACTTAAAATCCAACGATTGCTCCACCATCTTAATGAATTTCAAGAGCTTCTTCGAAAAAATCCATGATCAACTTCCACTTCAAGCGTCTTCCATAATCCACAAGCCGACATCCTCCCGTCGTCCCTTCCATACAGTCGAACTCACTTTATGGACGGAAGAACAATCAACAGAACAGACACACAGTTGCCTTAACTCTCAGATATTTGTTTTTGTGGACTTCTTTATTAGATTAGTTTCGCTTTTTCTTTCTTTTTTGTTTTAATTGTACATTTCATGCCCATTTTTTGAATTTTATTTTCATTTTTACTGTTTTTGTTATATATACTTTTAATGCAGACCCCTCTTACTTTCTTATATATTTTCTTTCTTTCTTCTTCTCTTCCCAGAATTTTAGATTTGTGTTTTGTAACCTTATCCATCTCACTACCTCCTCCATAATTTTCCAGACAGTTGAGGAGCGTCTTCATGTCCTATACACTGTTCAAATAACCAAAAGGTTACGGTCGTAGCGGCATGAAGTGGTGTTCTGTTCTGTCTGTCCGTATTCATTTGAACACGATAACTCAAAAACTTAAATAGCCAGATACATAAACTTTGGTACACAGTTTTATCATCAGGAATGTAGGTTCGTATCAAATTTTGGACCAAATCCGTCAAAGGGTTGACTGCCTGTCGATCTGTATAATCGCATACTTGTGAACACCATAATTCCTAAACGCAATGATTTAGATGAATGAAATTTGGTATGTGGCCTTCGAATCTCTCAACGTGCATATTCGATTTTTTCTCTTGCGCAAGACCATATTGCGTATTGGCGAGGACCTCCTCCCCCCCTTTCGCCTGGAGCGCGCCGAGGGAAACTCGAGGGGATGCCGTTTGGCTTATCTTTTCTCCACATGCGTTTGGGAGTATACGATAAAGTTTAGGGCACTCCCGCTGGTTTAATCTCACCCCGTTGATGTTGGTCTCAATTTCTAACTAACGTACAGTGGCGGGGAGAAAAAGGAGCCACCCAGCTTTATTCTGCGATCGTTCATTGGGCATTTAAAAAAAAAGTAACCTATCTTCAGGAAATAGAGTATACTAAAATATTCTCTGGTTAAAAATTTCATAAGGGGTCATCTAAATATTTAAAAGTGCACTAACTTCAAAATTTTCAATAGCAACATCCATTTTTGATGTCATAAATAAATTTCTGATGAAGAAAAACCCCAATAAATAAATTTTGGTTAATATGCTATGAATATACCGGAAGATATTCCACATTTTGTGTCCTAAATAGAAAAGGGGTCGTCTCCACATTTAGATAGAGAAGTTCTCTGCTTGCGTTTAAATGTGGGGAGTAGCATTTTAAATTATTTCGCACTTTAAATGTTATTTTCAAAGTACTGATATACATCTTACAATCGGTAAAACTTGATTTGTAAAAAAATAAATAGTGTAATATTACACCACTTTAATTTATATATATGAATAGTTAAATGTTTATACATTTAAATTTTATAAGATAGTGTAATGATTATATTTACTAAAGAAAACGTTTTTGTAATATATGGCGCACCCCTTAAGTGCATCTCCTTTTACAGCAAAAATAGAAAATTTAACGTAACTTCAAAACTTCTAGTACAAATATGCTGAAATTTTGCATAGGCTTATCAAATGGCCATTTGCTTCGATTACTGTCAAAATTTATAAGTGTTGCTATTCAAAATTTTTTAACACCAATTTTGATGAAACATTTCTTGTGCTCAAAATTGTTTCAAAATAAAAAGCAAAATGAGCAGAATAATTCATACGACTACATGAAAAAAATTCTAGGTCAATAGTTATATTATTTCTCAAGATATCAATAAAAATTCAAACTTTTACTTTAACATTAGAAACTCAAAATTTCATTTGCTTATAACTGCGAAACAAAAAATGCTGAGATGATGAAACTTGGTATTCCAACATAAATTTTTATGCAGTTACGAAATTTTGTAAGAAAAATGTGTGTTTCTATTGGAAATTTTGAAGTTAGTGCTATTATAAATATGTATATGACCCCTTATGAAAATTTTAAACATAAAACCTTTTACTAGACCTTATTTCCTGAAAATCGGTACCTTTTGTTTTAATACGCGATGAACGAAGGCAAAATAATGCGAGGTGGATACTTTTTTTTCCGCGACTGTCCAATTGAAGTTTATTCTGAGCAATATCACATTTAAAAAAGAAGAAAAAAACTTCATGCCAAATCCATTGAAGACATAGAAATATCTATTTTTCTATGAAAACAAGAACAAATAGCTGTAGGAAAATACAGAATAGAAATAGACACAGTATTAAAAAATTGGGAATGTTCTCCATTAACCTTTGTTGTATACACCCACATAGTTCTTTAAAATGAAACCTGCTACAACTAGATCCTTCTAAAATAATAAAAGGCAATTTTTTATGAGATGCTATTTTATGCTTTCATGAGAAAGAATAAAAATACGCAGTACGAACTAAATCGTGGGAAGAGCGGAATTCAAACAAAAGACAGAATCTGAAATTCAAAAGCAAATCACAGAATTAAAATATCAAAGATGTTGCCGCATTTTACTAAGTATAGATGAATCGGCAGTTTGAAGAAGGGAACGAATCCAAAAACTGCTTTCTCGGAACAATAAAAAAAACTTCATATTTTTCTCATTTATAATTTTTTAACAAAACTTTTATATGAGATTCTCTGCATCAGTGGTTTACTTAGCGAGTTTAGTTTCTTTTTTTACTTTTTCGTATACCAAATGTAAAAAGAGAAAGTATTGTAATCGTCAAAAAATTCGAACTTCAGATTTTGATTAATCTCACGTTTTAGACATCTCTAAGTTCGAAAAACACAATTTTTGTATTAGATCTATCGGTGTGTCTGTGAACACGATAACTCAAAAACGGTTAGAGCTAGAGGGACGAAATTTGGGATGTGATCTTGACACATAATTTGTAGCTTCTATCAAATTTTGGACAAAATCCTTCCACGGGAAGTCTGTCTGTCCGCTTTCATGTGAACACGATAACTCCAAAACTTAAATAGCTGGATGGATTAAGTTTCGTACACAGTTTTATCATCAAGAATGTAGGTCCGAATCAAATTTTGGACCAAATCCGTCAACGGGTTGACTGTCTGGCGGTCTGTATAATCGCATACTTCTGAACACGATAACTGCTCAACGCGATGAGTTAGATAAATAAAAAATGGTATTAGGTCTTCTAGATCTAATTGTAGATATGTGTTCAATTTTCGTTTCAATCGGTTAAAAAAAATGCATTCAAATTGCATATACGGTTTGTTCACCATAGTATGACGAAAAAAAGGCGAATTATTAAAATTGGCGCCTGTTATTGCTGCTTGGTGGATTTTCCCCCCGCGAGTGTTAGGGCGGATACGAGAAAGTTTTGGGGAGACCACTCTAGCTAGTTACAATTGACGATGAGCGTCTATTTGATAACACACGTTTTGTGCGTTTCGATTTATTGGCACTCGTTCCTTTCTTCAAACTGCTGATTCAATTTTTAATCTACTGTTTAAATAAATCTAATTTAATTGGCTTTATAAAGCGATTAAATCAATATTTTTACTGGTCGAAGGGGTATCATGCATGTGAATTAATACACTAAATAATTCGTACTTGCGTGTAAGATTTACCATGCGTGTGAATTATTACTCGCAAATATACTGGTTTCCAAATATAAGAAAAAATTTAAAAATTGGTGACTGGGAAATTTCTGTTCATTGGAATTCAATGAAAATTGGCAAAAACATTAACCAAACTTTGTTCCATAAATTAGGCTCAAAAGAAAAACAATTGATTTATTTTCTAACTTGAAAACACCCAAAATGAAAGCAAACTAAAAAACGTTGGTATCTTAATCCAATGTATGATCAGATTCAATATGAGTGCGATCACTCCTAATTGCTATACAGAATAAAACATTACTTCATTTCCCCTACCTAAATTCTTGTTATTCTATGTCAGTGGATTTGATGAAGTTAAAGTGTTTTCTTATTTACATTTTTGCGTGTCACATTAGAACAAATGTTAAAATTTTGATATTTATAATTCAGGATTTCAATTCAAATAATGAATGCAATGACATTATAACCGTAATGATAATTTACAATATAACAGTAAATAAATTATAAATGTAACCTAATAACAGTTTTACAGATACGTCACCGACGTTCCATGCACAAAAAGATGGTGTTTATAAACTCAGTTGGCAGAAAAGCCCATTGTCATGTCAAGACGGTTTGAAGACCCTGAAGGGCTTAACAAGGGATTAAATTCAACAATCCGTCTCCCAAGAGCATCCCAAACATGCTCAATTGGATTCACGTCCCGGGAACTGCTGGCCAACTCACACATGCTCTTGTCTCATTCCAAAGATGAATCTCCACCAACTGAACTTTGCGTGGTCTAGCATTATCATCTTGTAGGATGAAGGAGTCACACACTGCGCCTCCGTTACGACAAAAAATTAGATCAAGATTGCTGATTGTATAGATGAACATTAAAAGTGCAGCCTGGGAAGATATACAGGGTGTCCCAAAAAAGTTGAACAAGTGTTTATTTCCTAAAATATTGATCCTTGACATATACTTCCAGTTACAAAGTTTCGTCAAATAAGGTGAGAATTTGCATGAAAACACTTTTGCTTCTAAAGGGAATGATAATAAAAAGTTTTAAAAAACTAATTTTTATACTTCTCCCATAGTGCAAAAATGCTAATTGGTTAAATACTTCTCTTACATTCATCTATTCATATACAAAGTTGCACGTTTCTATATGCAAATCTTATAGAGATATAAGAAGACAAATATATTGACTTACAGAGATAAAAGAAGGCAAATTTATTGACCTAGACCACATTTCCATACCTCTGACTGCTGTTTGATCTAGTCTTTCAATGAGCATTTCAGAGATAATATACATATTTCAATAAGTTCTTAAACGGGCGAAATCAGGAAATAACAACATATTTGTTAACCCTTGTTAAATCTGAAATATAGTTAAATAATAAATTAATTTAAGTATTTATAAAAATAGCTCATCTTGTGAACCTTCGAAAAATATCCAAAGCAGTGACTGCTCATTTGCTCAGAAACAAGCAGTGCTATAAAAATATAACTAGAATACTATATAAATACAATTTTTCAAAAATAGCTTTACCTTTAAATAGCCCAAACTTGTAGTTGCAATGATCTGAATTGTATTTTAGAAGATAAACGTTGTATAATTTTTCCGTGAGTGACTTCTAACAACAGAAAACGACCACGTAGTAACCAGCCAAATTCCCGTTCAGGCAACATGAAAGTGAATCCGAAACCTAAAAACAGCCAATGAAAGAAAAATCGAAGAAAAACTAATCAAAAGAGCAAAGGCGAATTTTGGGTGAGAAGGTAGGGGGAAAGAAAGAAAAGAAAAAAAAGAGCATTAGTTGGCCTAGCGCCAAACAGGAACATCAGAAAATCCAGTTCTGGCTAAGTTCAAAGACATAAAGGATATATATTCGCCTTCGCCCATTATATCACTTAGTTGTGCACAATGAGTGAATTTTGGTGCACAATGAGTGAATTTTGGTGTGCAGTCCATCCTATGTCTGTCTTACTTTTTCATTCATTTCTGTCTTCTTTTCTCGTTTTTATCTTTTTTCGTTGATTATCGATATCTCAGAGTGGAGAAGTAAGCAAATAAGAATGAAAACGAAAATACGAATTTTAAAATAATTTATTGAGTTCTGCAACTCTTCAGCCCTAAAAGACGAGTCGACACTGCCTTTAGGAAAACCTTAATAATACGCACAACGCAGAGAGCAAATAATTTAATATTCTTGTCCAATATTAGGCTATTTTCCTATTATGCCTTAAATCTTCATTTTCTCACGTTCTATTTCCATTCTTTATCAAGTCGATAATTGCAGCTATCTGCCAATGAAACTGAGTTACAGTCTGCGTCATTTGCATTTTTTTTTAATCCATGACGATTAGATGATGTACTACTAGAGAAATATTTGCATTTCGCAATTTTTTTTAAGTAGAATAAATTTTCATTTCTGCAATAAACGTCTCCATGTAAATTTGAGAGTATCCCCTTTAATTTTAAAAATTAATATATCTCTACAAGTTTTGCAGATAGAATCGTGAAACTTAGCTTATACATAGCTGAGTATAAGATGAACATTTTACTCATTAACACTTTTACTCTATGGGGAATGTGTAAAAATTTAATTTTCTTAACTTTTTATTTTCAACTTCCACAGAAGCTAAAGTGTCTTCACACAAATTTCCACCTTATTTTTAGACACTCTGTAACTGGTAGTATATGCCTAGAAATAAATACTTCTTCCACTTTTTTGTGGCACCCATAAATCAGACTTCCCCCTATCATTTGGTGAGAAGAAAGAGTAAAATGCCATGCAAGAAATTTAGGAGAGATAACGATGTTTTGATAGATGAAGTGTTTCTTTAAAAGTCTATTAATTTTTAAAAATTATTTTCTGCATTCTTGCCATTCGTTCTTAAGTAACAAATAATATCGTAATTTTGGAGCTTAATTTTGCATTGTGTTACAATAAGTAAGGAAAATAAATGAAATTGATATATTTTTAGTCTTAAATAACTTTTTTCCATGCATATACATCTATCTATTGTAATTCACCGACAAAATGATGTAGGAAGGTTACGTTGAGAGTTAGGAAATAAAAAGTGCATATTGAAGTAATTCCGCATATTTTGGAGGAACATTGGAGGGAACATGCCACCACAAATTCTGGGTCGATTTTGGTGAAATAAATTTTATTACTCTTAAGAAGATCAGTACTTAACAGATAATGTTATAATGAACAGATAAAGATAAATTTTAAAAATTATTAAAAAAACCGTCGGTTCTCGTAAATTATTACGATTTTCAAGGCCGTTCCGGGAACGGAAGATATCAATAAATTTCCTTACTTTTGTTCCTCGTTTAAATATACCTGAAAAATTAATTTTTATCTTTCTTGTACCTACTTTAGTTTATTTTCACTGTCATAGTTTGCAAATTTCAGAATAAGAAAAGAGGAAGGGGAATCATTAGGCTGTTTCACCTTCATTTTCAATATAAATTTATTCAAATAAATGCAGTACAAATAATTTTCATCTTTCTTGCGCCTACTATAGCTTATTTTCACTGCTGTAGTTTGCAAATTTCAGAATCAAAAAAGAGGAAGGGGTCAGTGCGGTCACCCCAAGAGATACCTGCCCTCACACATACACTGGACCCACCAAATCTCTCTCTCTCATAGAGATGGCTCCTATAATAGCGGGTTCAGCCTCCCGCCAGACCAGCAATCTTCTCGAGTCGCTTTGCAAACAGAATCTGTTTACAAAGTAAA
>BGPR01038059.1:0-14874 GCA_013235015.1 Araneus ventricosus | reverse complement strand
ACGAAACAAACATAGCAGAAATGTAAAAGCAACATATACAAAATAAACATTAAAAAAAACAAAATGTCAAAAAAACAATCTGCGGTAAGAAAAAGCCGAAAGTGGAATATATATATATATAAAAGGGGAAGATAAAAAAATATAAACACTTTTGACTTTCATGATATTGATATATATATATATATATATATACACGGTAAAGCACTGTACATACGTTTCTCATTTATAAGTTGTTTACATTCATACCTCATTTCATTACAGTCCCAATTCATTCACAGTCCTTGTCATGACAAAGGGCTTTGTTGATAAGATGTAATATGTTGTTGATGATGGTTACATGTTGTTTGGTCAATTTCTCTGTTCATATTAAGGGGGATCTTTTTCCTGAAACCAGGGGCAATAAAATCCTTTTCCTCCCTTCCAGTTACAAATAAAGACCTATCTACATGCATATACATAGTATATATAAAAAAAGAAATATATAATTGGTGCTCAAGATATGCATTTAAGATACGTGTGAGTTATTTGATTTTAAATTAATTACAGTACAGTTAAAAGACTGCAGCTACCTCTAGATTTTCATGTATTAACGACTTGAGATGTCGATTATTATAGTTGTGACTTTTAAAATACCACATCACAAAATTTTGGAGCAGCTTCCAGATAGTGAACCTCATACTGATTGCAGAGTTGAATGAGTTAAATAAACATTAAAAGCTTGTTTTCAATTGCTTTAGGAATATTTTCTTAAATATTGATTTGGTTGAACCACTAGTTGAGCTACTTTTCTTTTTTTTTTTGTTTCACAAATAATAAAAATAAACCAAATATTAGAGGAACCAGAAGGATTATCAGGGATGAGATTGCCAAAAAAGCAAAAAGCCTGAAAAAATGTGCGAACGACATTTGAGCAATAATACTTAAGAATTTCAAGTACAACAAATATTGTAATGGCTACTGGTATTAAAGCTATTCTATTTATATACAATTTTCCCTTAATGAGAAAAAATAGTAAGAATTAGAAAGAAATTATGGTCCATTATAAAGCACACATTAGTAAAACATTTGTTTGTTGAAATTAATCAGCGTGCATTCATTTTTAAAATAAAAATCAGATATAATACTCTGGGTAAACATTCATTGAATTGAAATTTGGAATATAGAGAAAGCTTTTCTAGATTAAATGGAAAATAAACAACACAAACAACAAAAGAAACACAAAAATGTATTAACCATATTAGTTGCCATTTTTTTTAATACAGTTCTCTCGAACAGATCTTTTATAAGAAGTTTTTCTTTTTTCGGATGGTTGCCTCTCTTGTTCATTAGTAACTATTTGATTTGAATTTTTGGAGCTCAGATCTTCAGATATATTTCCATCCTTATTTTGAGAAAGTTTTATTTGATTAAAAAAGTCGGAAAAGTTTTGAAAAATTGAAAAATCCTCCAAAAGTCGGGAGAATCTCATCCTTGGATTATAGATTTCTTTTAAATCAAAACAAATAATTTTGTTATATATTTTTATTTTAAGATAATGATGCAATTGATCTCATGATCCACCAATGATCTTGCACCACCTAGAGGACAAATTTCCAATTCTGGATCTGTAGGCCTAAATATGAATGTGAAATTAAAAAAAAAAAGGAAAATTTGCATTTTGACTCATTCCCTATTTCATTTTTTTTTTCATTTCCAGAAATGCTGCAACTTTCTAAATAAATGGTAATCAGAGGGTGCAAAGGCAACAAAAAAGTTGGGTGAGGTAAAACCCAATTCCTTGATTGTATTCAGTCTTCCCTGCAGTATGTAAAGTCGTGCATTGTTATGCTGCGACACCTTTTTTGTAAACAGGTGTTGGAACTTTACAATCAAAGCTTTGTTAACTGAATGCAACTGCTGACAGTAAAGGTTTGACAGTTATGATTTGACCTGGTTTGAGTGGAACAATATAAATTATAGGTACTCCAAGTATTACACCAAACACAAAGCGGTACCTTTCTAGGGGGTCAGCCTGGCTTTAGGGCTAGATTGGCAGATTAATCATTTTTTTTTCATGATTGGGATTATCATAGCAAACACATTTCTAATTTCCAATCAATATATGATGTCTGTGTTATGTAGTGGCAACAATAAAACCCAATTTAATTGGTTAATATTGTTCTCTTCAAAAAGAGTAAGTGGAACCCAAATACCTTTTCAGTTAACTTTTGAATGGCTGCCCAAAGTGTTCTAAGCTACCTGAAAACCCTTCAATTGTTTGACAAGAATTTTCTGCTACTTCTGCCTATAACCAGGGGTGAGATTGGCAAAAAAGCAAAAAGACTGAAATTATACGCAAGCAAAAAATTTGTACCATAATTTATACCCGAAATAGTTTTTAAGAAGTAAAATATCAGAACACACAATATGATGAAAATATTACATTATAATAATTAATAACTTAATTATTCATATTTCAGGACGTATAAATAAGAAAAAGAATATTAAATTATTATTAAATCATTCACATTAAAAGTTAACAAACAAGTTTAACACATCATCAGGGGCATCAGAAAAAACAAAATTAGACATTAAAACATATTTACCATCTGTACATCACCGAGATGCAACATTCACCCAACAGAAGTCTGAGAAGAATTATATTTAATAGCCTTTTGATAAAAGCTAGCTCAAAAAATAAATAAAAATAAGGACAAATAATTTCTTTTGTTTCATGCAATTGTGTAAAGTGTATTAGCTCTTTATAAATTATAATAATGCATTATATACTGACTTCTGTTTTATTTCTTTTATTTTTATACATTTTTGCAAAAGTAACAGCACAATGATTTTGCACCTTATAAAGTGAGAGGGAGTCGAGAAATTGTACAGTTACAATGCCAGATTCATTTAACATTACTGTTATTTGAAACCTTTTGAAACATTTCTTTAATTGTTAAAGAAGTGGTTTTCTTTTGTTTTTTTTAATTGTGTGGCTTCTGTTGGTAACAGATCTCCATTAACACGCTTCACCCCTTGTTTTGGAGGGCTCCTAACTTTGACAGATTTTTCTTCAATAAAGGATGTGTTTGCATTCTCTGCAAGTTTATTTTCAGTGAAGGCTAAAGTTTTTACACAGTCTTCATTGGTATCTATCTGTTTAATTACTGGCATAGTTGTCAGGACTACATTATCTCTAGAATAACTAGTTAAATCTGTTTTATTTGTTTATTTGAGAATTTTTTTTTATATGTCGTATTCTCTGCTTTTTTGCTGCATTTGCACACAGCTTTCTAACTGCATCTTTTGACAGGAGTTTTCTTTTTTTATGTAGTTTATTTGTTTTTGTTCCATTTTTTATTTTTTCATCTTGGTACGCCCTACAAGATAATCTTAAGTTTTCAACTAATTTTTTTCCAACATGTTTATACAAAAAAATCTTTTTTTTTTTACAAAATATGCCACAGAGATTTTGTTTTCCGCAAAAAGGTGGTACTTAATACTTTGAATAGCGCTGAATGTTCATCCTCATAGAGCTTGCTGATATAATGTTGATTCGTCAGTAGAAGCTGAATCAGCTAGTTTCTTAGCCGGTGGAGTTAAGCCGCACGGTCGAGCATATTTTCCCAGAATTTTCTTTCGAAAACAGAAGATAGGAAGGTTTCTTTTCTTTGTGTAAAAGTGGAATTTTCGGAAGAAAAAGCAAATTTTTGCGGGTGGGAGGGGGGGGGACAGAAATCCGGGGGCAAAACGGAATTTTGAGAGAAAAAAAGACAAAAATGCAGAATTTTTCCAAAATAAGGAAAAATCAGAAATCCGCCAAAAAGTGGAAGAATCTCATGCCTGTATAACACACCATTATACAGTGTTGCTGGATTAATCATCTAAAATGTTTTTGTTTCGTTTTTGGAGTTTTTGTTGCATTAGAGTAGTCCCGAAACCTGAATAATGTGCAATGTTAAGCAAGCAACTCTTCTGGTCTTTGGCTCGCCATTTCAAACAGAGATGAAATAAATAAACGTGAAAGTGTAACAAATAACTTCTTCTTACAAAAATATCTTGCACGCCTTGGCACATGCAATCAACCGATTAATATTAAACCAATGCTGACATACTCCAATACATCATTAGTTTCCAGTTCCCTTAAAATAAAGACTGTGATAGATACACTTCATAGTCCTTAACCCCCAGTGTTGCCTTTGAGCAACATACCCAATTTTGTCTTCCACAATCTTCAGAATAATACTGAAGCTCTAATACCTGTTGTGGCCAATAGGATACATACTGACATTTTTACTAAATCAATTTGCAACATATAGATGGCAGCACGCTTGAGAATACCACATTTTATTCTACATTGTTAAAGGAAATTCCTTCTCCGTATCATAAATTATTAAAATTCATCTGTGTTTATAGAATTTTATCAAAGAAATTTTTTTCTGAAATAAAGTCCAGTGGTGTCATTTGGTAACACACTGTTTTTCAGCCATAAACCATACTTAATACAAAATAGGACTTTTAAAAATATTTTCCCATGTTTTATTCCAGAAATGAAAGTCAAAAAATATGTTCAAACCAATTTTTTTAAAAAATTGGGCTTTTAAAGGTTAAAACACTAAAAGTAAAGAAAGAAAAATTTATTGAAGTAATAGAAATCTATTTTTACTTATGCTTAAAAGAATTTCAAAACAAGGGATGTAAAACATTTACTTTTAAGCTTAACATAAATAAAAGACAATGTGGGTATGTATGTTCCACATCTCCTCCTAAACCACAGGACCAATTTCAACCACATTTTGCACACTTATTATTTAAGACAAGGGGAAAACACCTCTCAACTTTTCAAAGAGCAAGAGTTAATTAAACTGTCCATTAATTAGAAATTGACAAACTGTTTTTCTACAGTAACTTCGGAGCACAAGAAATATTTTTATACCAACTTAAAGTTCAAATTTCTACCTTTTCAATGATACCAATTTTATATCTGTGTAATGTTTCCTTCAATTTTTATTCATCTTTCAAAATTTAATAAATAGTTGATCACATGCAGATGATTTCAAAATGAAGATAATTTATAGACACTTCATTGCTAGGCAACAGTGCGACTTTCAACTACTCTACCTTCAATTAGCTTCTCAGTGAGACAAATTTCATTTTCGTAATATTTGTTTCTCTAATTTTAATACATTTTTCAAAATTAATTTTATACACAATATATAATTACTGTTTTATTGTTGAAGAATAAGAATTCATATGAAGAACTGTTGTCAGAATACATTAACAGAATAAGTAAGAATATTAAAGAAATGTTTAAAAAGCAGACAACTAACACTTTATATCAGGAACAACTATTGAATTGGTTTAATTTCATGTTTATATAATAAAAAAATAATTAATTAATTGCCTATTTAGTTAAACAGGGGAAAAAATTAGCTGTATATTTGACTTAATGCTTTATAGAATCCTTTGGTTCAATTCATATTCTCATTTCGATTAAAAAATGTTTCAGATGATAAAATGGTTTTGCGTGTAATAATATTTTAAAAACAAAAGTAGTTTTTAACCCTCTGAGAGGCGCAAACGTCTTTCAGGTTCAGTTCAAAAGCGGATAGCTCGTATTTATATGTACATTTTCTTAAACAATCATGGATAAAGTGTTCTAAAGATTTCAGAGATATAATTAAATGCAAAAAAGATCGATTCATTTACTTTAAAGCTAAGTTTTCTAACCTGATATCTAGAAGTGCAAAATAATTGGGCGCTCAGAGGGTTAAATTAAAAAATATTAGACATGAAAATAATTTGACCCCGAGCAGTGCCGGGTATTTCAGCTAGTTCCTGTATAAAAATGAAAAAAGCAAATAAAGCCTACCTGCCAAAGTCGCAGAGCTTCAAAATTCCCGTTTCTGTGTCCAGCAAGAGGTTTTGAGGCTTGATGTCTCGATGGCAGATGCCGAGAGAATGAGTGTAGGCTAGACTTCGAAACAGCTGGTACATGTAAAGCTGCAAAATACACAAGACTCAATTACGGATTGTCATCACTTATAAAAACCAGAAATGAAATGGAATTTGCAAATAGAGAGTTTAAAAAGTTATGGAGATGCTGTAAACCAGAGTTCCCCAACCTGTCGTAAGCATACCCAACGTGAAGGACTAGTTGGGGTACACGAAATTAAAGTTGGTAATGGCACAAACAAGAAAACAAAAGGGATTAAAAATGTTAAAGAATTTTATTTCCCCAAGTGAATCCTTACTATTCAATAATTATACCACTTGAATAGTTTATTATTATGGAGTGCAATTTTTAGCTACCCTCAGAAGTTAATGCCAAATTATTACAATACTGCTTTCTTTTGTTTTGGCGTTGAGCTAAGACTATTGCAAAAATGAAATAAAATGTAAAATCAAAAATAAGTCCTGAAAATATTATTTTGAGTCATTTAACCCTTTCACGTTCATTGGTTTCACAGTGAAACCACACATGGAGCAATTTTTTTACTGTGGATTTGCAAAACGTAGTGTAATTTTTCTTTCAAAACTTGAGAGCCAGATATACAGGCCAACTTATATAAAAATTCCAGTTCAATACCGTTAGTATTCACAAAGATATCGGCATTTCAAGAGGTAAATTGCTTTCGATCTCCAAGAGAAACAAAATTATGAGGGTTCTCGATATTTTAAAAAATTCAATCTTCGAAAGTAATATTGAATTTCATGAAGGTTGAATATCCAATACTCACAAATTAAATATGTAATTTAAATTGCATTTCGTTGTTAACTTAGTCGGAGGAAAAATAGTCCGTTTCTGTTCATTGGTTTCACCGTGAAACCACAAATTACTTGAAAATAAAAAATGCTAAATTTTTTACCTTTACATATTTATGTTCAGCTACATGTCTAATAATCATTTTTGAAGTACATTTAGTAATTTTCAAAACGAAACACGTAGTGAACATGAAAGAGTTAACTCTGAAGCTTACCCAAGCCATTAACGTTATTGATAAAATCTTCTTTAGATAGACGCATGGTTGGGGGATGGATATGACGGTAGGCGGTACACAAAAATAAAAAGATAAATCAAGGGATACGAGAGGAAAAAAAAGGTTTGGAAAGCCTATAAACAATTATAGATCAAAATACAGAGTTGTCATCAAATTCACATCGAAATTTAAAGTATTTTGTAGCAATACAAATATCTATAACTCTCAGAAGTGTTCCCTTTTCGACATTCTTGCATACTCAATATGGTTCCTGTGTTTAGGTCCATTGTATACCTCCTTTCGGCAACCTCTTTTTGATTGATTTAATTATAAAACTTTGCTGTCAAAGCTACATATTATATTTCATTGTAATAGTTTGTAGTGTGTTCGCATTCATACAGACAGGTATTCAACGAATTGACAGATTTGGCCTGAAATTTGATACAGATATACAATTCTGATGTTAAATCAAATGCAAAAAGTTCATCTCTTTAGTTCATTGCATTTTTTTTTTTGTATGAGTGTGTGTTCACATACAATTTGGCAGAATAACTTTCTACTGACAGAATTCATCCAAAATCCAATAAAAACGTAAAATTTTGGTCAGAAGACCACGTAGAAAATTTCATCTCTATAGCTATTTGAGGGTTTTTTTTTTCTTAGTTCACAGACAGACATAATTCTAAAAATGTGTTTTGTTTTACCAAGGGAAGTCTAAAATGTGAAGATTGTCAAAAAGTTCAAGGTCAAACGTTTAGATGATTACAAGTTTTTCTGTTTGTATAGGGAAGACTGGGGTACAGTGGACCTAGGGGTAAAATGAACCTATTATTTATTTTATTTCTGTTTTTAAATGTTTCATGTTTTGTCACATAGATGACATGCCTGTAGTGCTGAAAAAAAAATTAAACCACTTGCCAAACTGATAATTAAGCCATGTTATTCTTGACTGGAGATTTGTAGTAGCTAAAAAGTAAATATTTTCAGTGAAGCATATTTTCTTTTCTGGATTAAAGAATAATGATTTGGAAAATGTTACTCAACACAATAAAAATATAATATATATTTAATGCAGCTAAAATAATGGAATATGAAATTTCTTATTTTTTTTATCTATTTCATGTCAAAGTTCTGCATGGGGTACAATGGACCAGCAGTTCTGTCCCTCATTTGCTTTTCAAATTTAGACATTATATAAGGATCAGCAAATTGTTCTATTTTTAGTGAGCAAATTAACGATTGAATCATGCCATCTACATATTTTAAGTATACAGTCTATGTATGATGTTTACAAATTTCAAAACTAACTCAAATAACACACCAAAGAATGGTAAACAAAGATTTTAAGTAATTTATTTGAGATTTTTTTTTCTTATTTTCATTTTACAAATATTCAGTAAATTTTTAAATTCTTAAACTTCAAAAAATACAGCTATATTAAGCTAAAATTAAATGAAACAGCATGATTTTTCTTTAAAAAATTAATATATTTATTAGTTTGTATCTGTGAATATTATACATAAATTAAGTGTTGAATGAAATAAAATTAATTAAAAGAGAGGTAGTAGTGTTGCATAAGAACATTTGCACAGTTGATGTAAAGTATTTAATTAATAAATATAATAAAGATAATATATATTTAATTATTATTATAATAAATATAATATTAAAGTATTTGATTATTATTTTATCAGCGATACATTAATTTAGCCTAATTTTATTATTACAAACGATATGTTTAACTTAGGCTTTCAGTGATAACTTTAGGTTCTATTTATAGTGATACAGAATACAATGATGAGGGAATCATTTCACAGTATAATGTTAATTTTGGTATTGAAATAAAAGTCGGCAATTCTATTTTATTCAAATTTATGAGAAAAAAGACACATTTTATAGCATTAGAAACAATGAAAAAAAAAGATGAGGATTATGTTCTTGTAAGATTTATGCAGCAAAAAACCTAACCATAACGTATTCATTTCCCCACATATTGTAGATGAATCTCTAGTAAAAGTTCAAGAAATTGTAACGAGTCTTCCAGAATTTACATTTACACAAGAAAACTGGAGATTTTTGCTGACACAAAAATCTTTTGGTGAATAATTTGCCAAGTTTAATATTCATTAATCTTGCATTATATGCATGCACTGAAGCTATGAATAAACAAATATGATGCCTTCTATGTTTTGTGCCATTAAAAAATGCACTACATTTAATGTTTTTAAAAAAGTTTACTGGTGGTCCATATTACCCCATGTTGTGGACTATTGTACCCCGGCCTTGGGGTAAAACAGTCCACTTTGTTACTCGTTACTTAAAAATATATATTTAAAAAAGTATACATAATTATAGATTTAGAGTGAATTTAATATTAACCTTAAAATATAGATAACATTATGCATATTTTCAAACACTCAAAGTCAGTACTTTGAGAGAAAACATTCAAAATTTACAAAAGTGGCCCATTGTACCCCGGTCTCCCCTATTTTGTTTATGAGACAGTAAAATGTACAGAAGTTTTAAGTTTGGAGAGAACTATTCATAGCATTAGATTCACAAGAAAAAAAAAACACATTAACAGCATTTTTTGTCAACATAATTTACATATGAAAAGAGAAATATCATTCTAAATATATTTAATTAATCACTACTAGTGACTAACCATTTCACAAACTACAGAAAAGATAAATTAGATATATTTTATGGAGCACCAAATTATATCACATATCCTCAGAGCTAGCATTATGGGTGCCACATTTTACATCCGAGTTTGTTGCATTTTTGAGTTCCATTCAAATAGACACAGATATAATTTCAAAAATTGATTTTTTTTTGTGGTGGTATAAAACATAGATTTTACTTAAAATCAATTGTGAATTTCATCATTTTATACCAATCAATGGCCTCCACTTCCTCGAGGTATCCTTGATTGGAGAATCTCCTTTGAAGCAGCCATTGAAATGGTTTAAAATAGTGATTTTCAGAGCTTCATAACTCAATCAATTTTAGACACCAGAAGAGAGAAGGTTTTTTGTTTGAAATGTCAAGTGTGTCAAGAATATTTTAGTGAACATGATTAATAAGACCAGGGAATTGCACAAAAATTTAGACTTCATAAATTCTTTAGCAGACCATTTATTTACTCAAACAAAACAAAACACAATTCTTCAAACTATTTTAAAACATTCTTCCAAGTATTGGAAGTATATGCCCATCTCTGTTTAGAAATTAGCAATTGAGCCACAGTTAGAGTGGAAACCTTGTATGTTGATGCACGCTATAATGATAAACTATACAATACATCATTATGGTAAGGTGGAAAAAAATATGAAGATGTAATAGGAAATGCATTGGAATCCTAGGAAATCAATTAGACCAGTGTTTCCCAACCTTTTTTGCACTATGCTCCACCTAAGACTTTAAAAAATTCTTATGCCCCCATGAACATATACATAATTTTTAATATTCAAGGGTTGAACTGTTCACTGAAAAAAACTTATCTTAGGTTCCTTAGTTAACTTAGTTTCAACTTCGGTTTTAGGAAGAAATTACTAGGAAATTTAGAAACAGAGTAAGTAAATTTTCAAATTATATATACTAGTCAAATAGTAACAGACGACTGCTTTTAAACTTCAAGTCCATTTTCGAATTGTCTCCTTGTGGGGCGTGGTCATTGGGAAACAACGAATTAGACAGTTTCAGGTACTTTTCTGTAAGCATGGAAAATTTTACTTTTTGCCAAATCTGTGATATTGGAGTTTTTAGCTTGATAACAAGTGGAAGTGACTAACAAGCCATATTTTAGTTTATCCAATGTCAGCTAAGACAGAACACATGCAAGACAAAACCTGCAACAGCTGGACAAATTAATTTAAAGGAACAGGCGTGGTCTGTGTGGCGGGATGATTTGTCTCTCCCTTTTGTGATAAGAATGTTGCCCAAGTATGCAAGTGCAGAAGCATTTCCTTTAGGTGTGCAGGCACTGCTGGACATATCAGGATTCTGCTCTTAACCCTTACACTCCCAACAGGATATATATGACCCACGCATAGAGTAAAAATGGTAGTCTAGGGGTTAACGTTATGGTGAATTTTCTCAATTTCTCTACCACAGGGCACCACTGGTATCTGATAAAAACTTAAGTAAATTAATCAATTAACAAATAATCAAAATAGTACATTATCATTGATAACAGACAACTAAATTCAGAACTCAAGGGAAATACAGGGTCATTCCATGTCAAATCAACACACTCTATAAACCTCGCCATCTCGGATTTTCATGAAATTTGGCAGAGATGTACTATTGATGTAGACTTGGAAAAATACCAAATTTCATCAAGATATGTGGACTCCTTTTTGAATTACAGCAATGTAAATTTTCAAAAATTTGCCCGAAAATCGCAAACGGAAATTTTTTGAATTTCTCTAGGAGCTCTCCTAATTGAGCTGGAGATCTGGGACAGGTGTCATTTTACAGCATTTTGTATGCTCTGTCCAATGGCATACAACATACTATAGGTTAGTATACAAATTTTTTTGTCAAAATTTAAATTAAAATTTTAATTTTAAATTTTTCAAAAAGTACATATTTTAAAATTAATTCCATGAATAGTTTGTATTGTTGTAAATCACCTGGCAAAATATTAATTTGGGATGACAATCGGTTAATAGTCAAAAAAATTTTAAACTGAAGCTTGTTTTTCATTAATTTCCTGTATCAAGCTGAATAATACAAGAAAGCTAATATTTACACTAGCGTGAAAATAAATATGAATGCTAACCTGAAGAAAGAATACAGTAATGAGTCTAAAATAATTAAATCGTACATGTTTTTGTACTTTGGCAGAATACTTATTAGCTTTTATGATGAAAAGTTATTTTTACTTAATCAAATTCTTCATTTATCAGCAAAACATAGCCGAGCCACCACTTTCCTTCATAGAAAGTGGTGATGTAACCTGATATGTCTTCTAATTTCAGTTTATTTGGATATTTTGACACTTCTTTTTCCCAGCCCTGCAAATCATATGAAAAGTATTTCACCAATAAGGTTGGTGTAGTTTTGAGAATGAATGCACGATATTGCTTGGTTCCTTAGATAGCTAATGCTTGATCAAAGTGACTGTTCAAGAACAATTCTGATTCAGCATCTTCCTCTTGGATTGAGTAGGCAAAATCTACCTTGGTAATATTGTCTACAGTCCACTCAAAAAGTTGTCGTGAGGTTCGAGTTTGATTTTTATATTGTCATTGTAAACTAGCACAAGGTGCCAGTCTCTTTATTGAATCCCCTATTCCTTCGCAAGATCCTTTTCCATATTCTGTGACCAAAAAATAACAATCTCCTTTCACTTTAAAATCTTCCTCATGAAAGCAGAAGTTCAAAAAGTTTCTTATTTGGAAGTTTTTGAAATTTAGATGTCGGAAAGGGTAGGAGTTTTTTTAAGGTGTAAACAGCAACTGTGTTGTGCTCTAGGCAGTCAGAAACAACTACATAACTAACATGTTCAACTTCATTTTCCTGTTTGAAATATATTACAAAAGGATGGATTGTGACCTGTTGGCTTGTCCAGTGATACCTCTGTGCTTCATCCTGCTATGCTATAATTTTCAAAAAAATCACAGGTGACAGCAAACTCTTTGAGATATCCTTTCCTGTAATTAAAGGATGCTCCCTGTTGTTTGGCAATGAAGTTGTGCTGAACCGAAGAAGACAACTTGCGGCAGAATAAATCAATACATTTTTCTGAAGATTTCCCTAAGGTTTTTAGAAAGGAAAGGATCTCGAGGAAACTTGTCTTTGGCAAACTGAAACCCACTGGTGGAACTTGTTCAACCAAATGTACAGTAAAGGATTCTTTCAAAATTGTACCTATCTCAGTTTCACTTGGACAGTAAACACAGTTCCCATATGTTGCAATCAGGTGTTGATGGGTTAGAAAGTACTTTTGGCAGGCATTGATTGTAATTTTTTATGTTGCCATTTGTTACAGTATTCATTTTAGAATTGTCTATAATTAATTTGACATTTTGGTAAGGTAGGCATACACACAATGTTTCAGTCTTAACTTAGCAAATTTAGAGAAACCTATTTTTGAGCAAGAAACTCATCTTTGAAATGTTTGTAAGCTTCTTTAAAGTATGAAAAACACCTAACATAATGAATGAAATTCCTAAGAAATTAAGATTGAACAAAGAAGGAGCAGTTTAAAAAAGCCGTCAGATGAACTTTTCTTCCTTGCACTGTCCAGAAAACTACTCCTTCCTTGTTCAATCTTAATTTCTTAAGAATTTCATTCATTATGTTAGGTGTTTTTTTGTATTTTCATTGTTATCTTGGTTGCTTGCAGCATTAGCATGCTCCAGATGCTTTGTTTATATCTTATTTTAATTTTATTTGTATTGATTTGTGTTTTTACCTTTAATGTCATTATTTTATCTGTTTATTGTTAAAGTATGAGCTAATAAGTATTGTGCCAAGTACAAATATGTACGATTTAATTATTTTAGACTAATTACTGTGTTCTTCCTTCAGGTTAGCATTCATATTTATTTTCACAGAAGTGTAAATATTAAATTTCTTGTATTATTCAGCTCGATACAGGGAATTAATGAAAAACAAGCTTCAGTTTAAAATTTTTTTGACTATTAACCCATTGTCATCCCAAATTAATATTTTATCAGGTGATTTACAACAATACAAACTATTCATGGAATTAATTTGAAAATTTTAAAATATGTACTTTTTGAAAAAATTAAAATTTTAATTTAAATTTTGACAAAAAAATTTGTATACTAACCTATAGTATGTTGTATACCATTGGGCAGAGCATACAAAATGCTGTAAAATGACACCTGTCCCAGCTCTCCAGCTCAATTAGGAGAGCTCCTAGAGCAATTCAAAAAATTTCCATTTGCGATTTTTGGGCAAATTTTTGAAAATTTACATTGCTGTAATTCAAAAAGGAGTCCACATATCTTGATGAAATTTGGTATTTTTCCAAGTCTATATCAATAGTACATCTCTGCCAAATTTCATGAAAATCTGAGATGGTGAGGCAAATTTTGTTCAAAAACTGTGTTGATTTGACATGGAATGACCCTACAGTAGAATCTCCCTACAACAAATTTCTCACCATAACGAAATTTTTAATCGGAATGTTAAATAACATTCAAAATATTCTCCATATAACGAAGTGGTTTTCCCCCTATAACGAATTTTTTCAGAGGTTTATCTTTTTGATTTTTGTCATTTTTGAAGAAAGTTGATAGTTTCTGTGCAACCAATTCGCTGACACGTGCCTGTTTTCTGGAACCACTCACTCTTAAAATGCGAAAAATTTTCTGAAAATTTAACATCATGAAAGGCAAAGCAATGTAAAATAACGGAATTTTTCAAGTAAAATAAACGTAAGTACTTACTAGTACATATTATTCTCTAATTTGGTGAATTGTCTCAACTTTTGAGCATTTTATTTATACAATAAAAATTAGTATAATTTTAACAAATTTATAATATATATTACTTCACTTTTAATTGAAACTGATAATTAAATACATTTGAACTTATCGCACCTATTGAAAAGTTTGGAACATTTACTTAAATAACTGCAAAAATCTCTAATCTCCGTATAACGAAATTTTCTCTATAACGAATTTTTCGATTGGAACCAAGCGATTTCGTTATAGGGAGACTCCAATGTATCAATTCCATCTTTAAAAAAATGCAACAAACCAAATTAAATAAGTGTAAAAATATATGACTCATCTATTCTTCGTTGGACTTTCATAGCAAAGAGAACTTGGCATCACACAACCCAAATAACCCTTACGATTTGCTAGCTTTTACTAAATTCTAGAAAGAGAGTAATGCAGATGAATCACCTTGACATAGGATATGGGTATGGTTT
>BGPR01038058.1:0-14874 GCA_013235015.1 Araneus ventricosus | reverse complement strand
TCTTCTTTTAGCCAGCGCGGTTGGCGATGACACGTAATTTAAAGCCCGAAAAGAAATATAGCTGACTGTTTTGAACTTCTTTTTCGCGCCTCAGATACTTTGGGGAATTTATTAGCTACTACAACTAATTAATTAAAGCAACAGTTTCGGGTATGATCCGAAGATAAGTTCTTCTGTCAACTTACAGTTCTTCAACTATATCTTAGTTTTGTATCATGATATACAGTGCAACGTTAATTGTATTTAATTTTGTAATCTTTATAAAAATAAAAGTCATTGTGGTTATGTATGTGGGTATGTGGCTTTGTTCCACATCTCCTCCCAAGCCAATGGAGTGTTTCCAACCAAATTTTGCACACTTATTATGTAAGACAAGGGAAAGAAACTTATGAACTTTTAAAAGTCCAAAGGTTAATTAAACAATCAGTTAATTAGAAATTAAACGATACCGATTTTCCGCCGTAACTTCGGAGCAAATAGTCCGACACAAAATATTTTTATACCATCTTAAACTTTAAATTGTTTTCCTTTTCAATTATTTTATTCAACCAATAAAACCAATTCGACCAATTCAATCCGACCATTCATTTCAACCAATTTTATATCCGTTCAATGTTTCCTTTAAATTTCATGAATTTTTAAAATTTTTTAAAGAAATTGATTACTTGCAAACGATTTCGAAACAAAGCATTTTTATTGATACTTCGCTGCTAGGGAACGGTGTGGCTTTGAACACATTTCTTTTAATTTCTTTAAATAGTTTACACAAGAAATGAAAAATCACTGTCAACATTAAAAGGCCTAAAAGTTAATTAAATCATTAGTTAATTAAAACTTAAGCAAGGTTTTGCGTTTATCGGTAATATATTTCGAGAGAAAGTGTTATGTTACAATAAATTTTTAAAATATATTAAAGTTTAAAAAATAGCTTTTCAATGATACAAATTTCATTTGCGTTCAAATTGTTGCTTTCATTTCAATAATTAAAAAAATCCAATTGTTTATAAAATTCAAAATTTGTAGCTGTTGCTAGAACTTATAAACAAAAGTCTGGAAGAATACTAAAGAAAAGTTTAAAAGCGGACGATTCATAATTTATATCAGGAACAACTATTGATCTGGTTTATTTTATCGCTTATTATTAATGAAAATTTATCTATTTAATTAACTTTCCTTAAAAATTCGTCAAATTCCTTCTTATACTTTACTATGTATGAACGAAATTCGAAGTAAAAACATTTCAGACGGTAAAGGAATTTTTATGTAGGGGAAGGTGGTGTACTTTGGACATAAGTGTACCTTGAACCTATGCTGATTTTAGCGCTATCTGTATAGGTGTGTAGAAAATGTTATATGTATTTTCTACACTTGTCACCAGAGGTCCCAGTGTACCTGAACTTATTTGTCAAGGTGCTCATTTGAACGAATGAATCCTGAAAAAGGAAATTGACCCATCAAAAGTAATTTGTTTCCTGTTGAATTTTGTGTTAATAGTTCCTAAATATACATACATTACTTTATAGTAAAATGCCTAACTTATAAAGCACAGTTTTAGCTATAATAACATGTGTTAGAAATTATGTTAAGCGTAACCTCAATATAGTAGTCAGCCATTTTCCATGAAATGGCCAAGTGGTGTACCTTGGACCATGCCCAAGTGGTGTACCTTGGTGCATTACCACTACATGGTCTACCACTTACGTTGTGGAAAATGTGATGTAATGTGGAAGTTACCACATCCCGTGTTGACTGGAGGATCTGAAATGCAGCTTCGGAAATTAACATTTGGAATTCACTTGTCTAATTACAATGTTGGTTCAGCCTACTCATAGGAATGAAACTGTTGCTGTAATAATTTTATATTCGGTCTAATCTAAGACCTCATTAAGTAAAAGTGCTCATTATAACATTTTCTGTAGCTAAAATACCAATAAATGTTTATGTTCAAACTATTCGGTTAGATTTTTTAAATCTAGAAATAGCTGGTCCAAGGTACACTACCCATGGTGTACCTTGGTCTTATTTGCACTTTTTTTTAAATTGTAAATAATGCACTGAAATACTTTTTTAAAAATCTACAAAAAATATATGTTGTGTATAAAGGCCTAAAATATGAAAGAAAAATTGTTTTGTTACCTTTCTTTTAGTAATTATCCAATTAAAAATTAAAAAGTAAAAATGGGACCTAGGTACACCACCTTCCCCTATTATATTTTTCTATAGAAAAATAGATTTTCATTAAAAATATTAGACATAAAAGTATTTTAATCCCGAGCAACGCCGGACATAACAGCTAGTTCAGAAATAAGTGGGAATAGCAACAGCTCTAAATTTTTAATGAATTATCTCTCTTTGTAGAGGAAATTTATATTACTCCCTAATAGCACAAGACGCTGTACATTAGTGTTACAATATCTTCAGAATATTTTACGGCATTCAGAATACCGGACAACGTCGTATAGATATCGTACAATAACCTGTGCTAATAGGGCTAACTTGGAAATTATAAAAATGTAATACCGTATATTTTATTGAGGCTCAATTCGTTTTGGATTACAATTAATTAAAGATTTTTCTTTGGATTTTTAATTGCTTTTTATTTGATATTAAATATAATAAATAAAAAATACCGAAACTAATCATGGTTGGTTTTCAATCTTACTTAGAGTTATAATAAGAAATATTGTAGTATTTATTGAAGAAACACATTAACACATTTTTATTGTTGATTTTAAGATGTTCAGTGACTCTGTTAAATTTAACAGCGAATATATTTCATAGACATGTAGATGGTGGTAAAGATAACGAAAAGTAGCAAAATACAAGTGTAAATGACACTTCTTAACGTTGTTGACATGGCAAATCAGTTAAAATACGAAAGATAATGTAATAATCTTGTTTCCGTCCAGGCTCCATTCTAAAGATAGAAGCCCCCAAAATCGGAAACCTAATTATTAAAACTACAATAAGGCACATCAGATATGAGGATTCGAAACTGCCGTATAAACAAGAAATTCCACGTTTCTTCTGCCTACACAATAATGGTGTTGGAATGGATAACTACCACTAAATCGACAACAGGACAAGGCAAATCTTTCAGGGTCCGATGTATGAGAAATTCAAATTGGAATCTACTTTACGTGGTCCCAAATCTTATAACGCATCGAGACGCAGAAGTTTAGACATTTGGTGTTATTCGACCGAAAAATGTTGTTTTTCAGCAGAATTAAAGCAACATTTCAATTGGTTTCGATTGAACCCATTTCCATACGCAATGGCTACCGTTCATTAGAAGAAGCCGATGCGTGTTTTCTGGATTCGTTTTTTAACTTTTCTTGAATATGTCGAAAAATATCCAGTTTTCACACTACATGGGAAACAACAAATTAAAGAGCGTAAAACTTTCTACAAATACATGCGTTTATTTTTCTTCTAGAATTAAAAGTTTCGCAGATAATGGCTTTAAAAAATGGGAGATGTCCAATAATTTACGACCCCCTAGACCACCGTAAAGGCACGTTCCTATATGATAAAAAACTTTTTAAAATGCGCTCTCATTTTGAAAAAAACGTATTTGTAAAATTATTAGTCATTTTTATTAATTTTTGAGACAGTTTTGAGCACCATGTGTCGAAAGTGTTCAGCAATAGTAGACAATAGTCTTCTATAATTGAACCGAGAGACCCATCGAGAATGCACGTAAGTAAATCGTGCCCGAAACCTATCCCAAGCTATAGTTTTTTCTTGATAACTCACATTTATGTACTAATTATCAAGAATGGAAACGCAATCAGTTTTTAGGTGATATTTATTTTGGTTTATGCTCCTTTCATTTGATGTTTGTTTAAATTTTTGACGTAGAGTTAATTTGGTTATCTTACCAAATAGGAACATGAACTTCATAACGTTGAATATTTTTGTTTTAACAAATATTGTATATGCTCTGCATATTGCACAGGAACAATATCTGAAAAAGAGATTAAATAATGCATTAATTAAATACTTTTCAAAACCTATGGGAACTCCTACTTTGACAGAATTTTTGCGTCGCGCTGTATTATTTGTGGCGACAGAGCTGTTTAGTAGGGTGGAGCGAAAAAACAAATTCGTGCGATCAATTAGCACTAGGTGGAAAAAGTTGTCAATTGATTATTATATGTTACTGGTGAATTTTTTCAGAATTTTTGCATTTCATCTTCATTCCCTGCAAGAGCCTCAAAATTTTGCTTTTTCTACAATTTTTTAGATATTTTATCAATATAGAGAAAAAAAATCTCTATAAGTTCTCCTATAAAATAGCACTAGGTGGCAAAAGTTGTCTATTGACAAGCATATCCCTGCTAATTTTGTTCAGAATTTTTGTACTTCTTCATTCCCGCAAGAGCCTCAAAATTTTGCGTTTTTCAATAAAATCGTAATTTCGAATATTTCTTCAATATAGTTTTAGAGGCAATTATATCTAATTATATTATTACTTTTATATTGGCTTCGATAAGTCCTTTTAAATGTGAAATACCCCAAGAGATGGAAGTATGGTTACCATAAAATTAGAAAAATTGTTTTCGGGAACCATAGCAAGTGACAATTAACTTTTCACTTTGATTGTGCTTCGTCAGCAGCTTAATGTCGCTGCGCGCATGCCATTAGATTTCATTTTTTGTGTGTTAGAAATTGGAATTATGGCTCAGACTAGAAACTAGGTTAAGTGATGCATTATTGTTCTACCAACATGTGGCGGTATATTGCGGTACTATAATTGGATTAGGATACAAAAAGAGAGATCAGGTATTTGTAAACAATAAGAGATCGAAATTTATGAAGATATCGCTATTAAGAAGAAATTTAGTGCGAAACTTAAATTCCAATTTTTCATCCTATAAGAATAATTACTTTGATAAAAAAAAGAGCAAGATAAGCTATTAAAGCTATTTAAATCTTACTCCGCCGAAAGAATTCTCCAAATTTCCAAAATAATATTCAAGCCTTCCGAGAAGAAACAAAAACACGTAATTAAATTGTGCCGGTGTGAGAGATGATGGAAAGTGTCACTACAAGAACAGCAATTTATAGCCGACTAGAGAGTTTACCGGGCAATATCTATTGGTACTGTTGATCATCAAACCACTGAACATCTTCAAAAAACTGCTGCAAGGAAGGCGAAAAACCAAGCTTTAGAAAAAGCAGTCGTCGGTAAATTTCAGCTGGAAGGGTTGAAACCATCTGAAACCTTAGGAGAGGAAAATTTTAAAGTTTGTAATAACAACGACATTGCCGTTGACAAAAATTCTTCATGATGTTCCATCCCCAAACAAGGATAATGCTCGCAACATTTGGAAGAACGTACTGAAGATATGCAGTTGCGGATCGACCAGCTGCCGATCTTGCATCAGCATTACTTCATGCATCTCAGACACTGTTCACTAGATTTGCTAATATAATCCCTGGAAAATTGTCACATGTCAGATGAGTTACAACTGCCAATCGATTGCTTCAACTTTTCATAAGCACAAGAGCACCATCTGAAAAATTTAAGGACATTTCTAGGTTCATAATAAAATTTTATGGACCCATGTGGTTTTATATTAAATTAAACCAAGCGTCATGGAAGCTCCCGTTCACCTACACCTAACTACAGGTTTCTCACTGTACCTAAGCAAGGAACATAAGAAACTACGAATGAAAGCATTTAGAGAAATGGTTTCTTTGCACAACCAGAAAACATATTACTATGCTTACTGATAGAAGATCACATATTAGAAAGATAGGGGTGTGTTGAATTATTTCTGCTCTGGCAAGAAAATCACAACAATTATCTGTCCGTAAGTTTAAAATACCAAAAATTAATTTCAGTGCTTGAAGATTATGTTCACTTTATAAATTGGCACAATGCGAAGTAACAGAACCGCCTTTAACACGACATCTATCCGAAGAAGACTTGGTGCTTGCGTCGAAGAAAGTTCTTCCCTTTTGCACTTATTTCTGACTTTCCTTGTCGCACCCAGGCAGTGGAAAGGTGTGTAAAAGCAGTCACTGAGGCTTTTTGTAAAGTATGTGGAAGTTCTACCCGAGATGGCTACGTCAGAGCAATAATTGTATACAAAGCAAGCATGCCGGGATTCGAGACAGATTATAAACCTGGTATAATTAATAAGTAGATGCAAGTAATGCCCATAGGTAGGGAGGTTGGGATTGGAGTGGGTGGAACTCAATATGGAACCCCCTCCAAGTGGTGAGTTCTTGGTGGTTTTTGGAAACCATCAAAGAGATGCATTTATTTATAATAGTTATAAAAAATCTTAAATAGTATTTTATGGCATAATTAATAGTTTATAATTAAAGGTATTTACTTATTTCCGGTAGTTGACTCAGTGAGTAACCAATTCATTTAGAAATAATTTCCGCCAAAATTATGATAAAATATACGATTTTTTAAAAAACGTAAACTTTCGAGACTTGCGGGGAATGAAGATGAAGTACAAAAAGTCTGAAAACAATTAGCAGTCACATGCTTATCAATAGACAAATTTTGCCACCGAGCGCTATTTTATAGGACGACTTTTCATTTTTTCGATATATTGATATAATATCTGAAAAATTGTAGAAAAAGTAAAACTCTGAGGTTCTTGAGGGGAATGAAGATGGCATCCAAAAATTCTGAAAAAAATTCAGTAGTGATATGCTAGCTGATAGACAACTTTATCCACCTAGTGCTAATTGATTAGACGAATTTGATTTTTTCGCTCCACCCTACTTTTCAGTTTATCGTGCATCTTCGGATTTAAGTGTTTTTTTCTTGTTATGTAATTGAACTAATTTAAAACAACTCATTGGAAGAAAAAGTCCATTTAGGAAAACCGTAATTTAAGCGAAAGAACGGGAATGTATTATTTGTAATCATAAGCTTACTGACGTTAAACAAATGAAGCAACAATCCTTTCTACGCACCATGCATATTTTGTGTTTATCTTTGCTTTGTAAATAAAGAATGCATATATTTTATTCCCAATTTTTTTTAATTTTAATTTTAGAAACATATATAAGCAGAAAATCTCAAACCGAACACAAGTACACAAATTTATAAATAATGTATGATTATCTGGGGATTTAGTTTTTATTCTACTGATGAATATTTTATCTGTATTTTTTCACATTCACAGTAAAATAACAGAAGCCTTATTCAAAATATACTATCGCAAAATTTATGTCTCTTTTCTTTAAGACTGAAAATCAGGAAAGAAAAAATATATAAACTATTATATTTGTTGTATTTTAGAAGTAAAAGTAAATATAGCCTTATTTAATTCCTTTCGTAGAAAAATAAATTATTTATTAAAAATGACGTACAGCACAAAAACACGAAAAGGAAAATAAAGGATTTCACTGAGAAAACATATTTTTTATTGAAAATGACATATAACATAAAAAACACAAAAGTAAAAGAATGAAAGTTCACTGAATCTAAAACAAGCAAACAAGAGCGACTTTTTATATTTTTATACAAATAATTATATCTCATATTCAGAATCAGCTTTTGAAGTCGATTAGATAGTTTACATATTATATTTTTCGCATAAATACTTCTTTTCATTTGTTATTTATTTAAATAATCGAATGATGATTCTCTCGGGGAAACGTCTAAAAGATAAAACAGGAATGTTTAGTGTTTTTTTTTCGACACCACACACTTATTGTATCCCACCGGGAAGCGAGACCCTGCTTATTTATACGGCAGGTTCTCACCCCTCTATTTGAGGTGGGAAACGTGTTTGTGAAAGGAATCAGTTTTGAATTATACTTCAAATTTGACAATATTGCAAAGACTTTTTCCTTGCAAATAAACGATTCCCTATAAATTTCAAAAATAAAGTTTCCTTGAAATGTCATACTTATGGAACACAGTACCCGGTCTGATGTCAAATGCAGAAAATTGATTTATTCACAATGAGATTAGAAATAAACATCAAAATGCAATCTTTACTTCAAATAAAGTCAAAATGCACTCAAAAAATAAATTTATGCATTTCATCATTAACTATGTTTGTTCAACGAAGCAGTGTAATGGCATCTTTTAATTACTTACACAGCAATGAAGATATATTTATCCATTTAGTTCCTTATCTTTCTAAAAACGTAATGACCATAAAGCAACACATTCAGATTTTGAAAACTTATTAAGCCTAGAAATTTGACGATGCAATAAACCCGCCCTGAATTAGATATTCGATTTAGTACATTATGCAATAAGTATCAGAAAAATGCCATCAAAAGCAGAATTAATTTCTATTTTTAGGAAAATAATTTCTAGACTAAATTTTAATCCACTGCATTATTCTTCTATAAATTTTTTTTCAGATATAAGCTTTAGAGCTATAAATTGCAGTTTTTATATCCTTCCATGATTATAGAAACCTTAAAATATATTTAATGAAACACTAAGACTATTTACCCTTTGCAAAATTTCTTGTTCAATGAGTTGAGTCAGTTTCTTGTAATGATGTAATTATTTTGAACTCTAACGCAGTTGAAAATTGAATAATATCTGCGAAGTCCTGCGATGATCGCAACAAAAAAAACTTAATTTTCTATTAAATATGTAGAAATAGCAACTTACTTCTTTGTAATTAATTTCATTAATACGTGTTCTCTTTTCTTATATTTGAATGCAAAAAAGAAAGTTCTTTTCTTACTTGTTTTTAAATAATACATAAGAGGGTATACTTTGTTTCTTGAGTTGATTAGTTTCAGCAAATACTGAGAACTCTTGGTCTTATTATCTGGTTAAGGTTTATCCCATTTCAGTCAAGAAATAAACAATCGTTAATTAATTTTTTTTTAATAAGATGAAAATAAACATTACGGTATTGTCTATGTTTTAAAAAGAGTTCTTGGTAATGTCAACCATAACGCAGGTAAAGAAAAAATATATTTGATCTTTCTAGAGCTTAAAAACAATCAACTAGAAAAATGAGAAAAAAATTTAAAATAAATTTTACTTAAACTTAAACTTGAAACAAAAACAATAAAAAATTATTTATAGGCAATAAAATTTAGATAATAAAATTTGGAAAATAAAATTTAAACAATGTAATAATGCGCAATTGCAGCTGCAAACAGAAAACAAAGAAAAATGGAAATCAATATCATACAAAAGAAAGCCAAAACTCAAAGATAAACTCAGAGATAGTCGAAAAACAAACAAGGAATCCATTCTAGTCCATTTTTTCAAGTGATAAGGACTTTATTCGAAATGGATTCAAAATAATAATTGGAAAATTTTTCTGTAAGAAGCTTACATTACTCCAAAAATAGCTTCTCTTAGCCCGAAATTTCCCAACAAAAGACAAAGAAGATCTGTACATCAAAAAGCATTATTTCAAAAGAAAGAGGAAAAACAATACACAAACATACAAACGCTAATAAGATTGATTTCAAAATATCAGCCATCTGGATTATTAAAGGTAGCCATCATAAATAAACTTACCCCATGCCCAAAATAGAAAAAAAATACCCCATACCCAGAAACTATAGGTAATTGAAATCATAGGTTCTTAGGTTAATTAATTTAGGGTTGGGTTGGTTTTTATGGCGCAAAAGCCATTTTTAACCATGCTGCGCCAAAACTAATTTAGGAAGTTGATGCCTTGCGCATCTTGTGTTTCTTATCTTGTAAAAATATGATGAAGTAATTACATTCAAGATACAATTTTGTTACAAGGAATATTTGTGACGGTATTGAATTCATGAAAAATCTAAGTAATGACGTTTAAACCAGATTTCAAAATTTTAACCTTCCGCTGGAGCATCTAATGTACGAGATGAAGCACCCATAGTTTTTGTGCCTAAGTCCAGCTTTACCGAGAAACTTACTTCCTGGCTCCTTACCACTGACACTAGGGTATCGTGGTTTTTTTCTCTAGTGTTCTTCTAATGTACGTGAGGGGCACGTTAATCTGGAAGATGAGTTGCGCCGAATTACGTTAATACTTTTGATTTCCCAAATCTTTCTCAATATTTCCTTCTCTATACAATCAAAAGTTCGTATACCAGTGTCCCAGCCCCTAAATCGTTTATTATTGATCGTTATTTTCAATATATTGTTTCAAAAATGTCGAATTATTTCAGGCTCTCATTGACAAGATTTTTCATTGTTAAGGAACCCTGCGGGAAAACAAGCGGCACATGTTGTTAGTTAATCCGTTAACGCCCGAATTAATTGTGCTGAATATATTCTGATGAATATCTCAAATATAAATTATTATGGTCTAATTAGAGTGAAATATATGAAATTCAAGCAACACTTTTGTTAGTTTTGACATTATGGCACGCCCTCTTTTGAGGACTCGGGGCGTTCTAGCGATAAAAACTTCTTTCTGTTAGCGAAATAAGTAAACTTTGCAACAATATATAAAAATTTAAATAAAGGCTTAGCCAATGAATTTTGATTTAATGAAAATTTGATTTAAATTATTTTATTTTTTAATATTTACCGATATTATACACTAAATGTATTACTTTTTAATTGTAAATATTTTACATTCGTGCTAATAATAACGATAGATACTGGACAAATTTTACGAAAAAATTTTTCAAACATTTCTGTTCTACTTAACTGGCACATTTCATTTATAAGACTTTCGGAAACTTTATTCATGCTCATTTCGTCATTTAATTTTGAAAATTTGGGATCAAATTTGACCAATTTACTTCTGTCTTTTTCGTTTCCATTTCATTTTTGATGGAGGTGGTACTGCACAATATTTATCCAAATCCACATATTCATTGATTTATCTGAAATTTCAATTTCAGCTGTACATACTATATCAGATACGGCAGGCATAGCTGTATATTCATCATCGAAAACTACTTCATCCGTTCACTTGTCAACGTCCGGAAGAATAGCAATAATATCTGCTTCAATTTATTCTGAAAACAAATATTCTCGAATTTACGAACGTTGAGTGTCATGGTTTTTACGCTATATTTTCCTGAAAACAAAAGATAAAATATGAATATTGGCTTTCAAAAATGCTCGACGAGTTTTTAATTCAATCATTGTGCAAAAAGTACAAAAAAAGTGGCTGATTCTGAAAATTGAAAAAAACAGTTATCGGCAAAGTCCATCGTCTTCAATTGAGGACAGTACTATGTGACATAATTTTTGAAAAGGAAAATTTCAAAATTACAAATTAAATTACTATCATATGTTAACATGGTACTCTAAAATAAAGTATTATAATAGAAGTAACTGCTCACAATTACTATAGTTGATGCAGCTGCGCGAAAACGAAATGCACCTGCGAGGCTTAAAAAATCGCAGAACGGTGAAGTAAATCACGAAATTATAAACAATAGCAGCTGCATGGAAATTTGCAGGAATGTTCATCATAACACCATTTATCTTTATTAAAAGAAAAAAAAATTCGAAGCAATCGAAAAAATTCTACACACTGTACGTAGTCCGTACGTCCACACACTGTAAGTCTACGTTCATTAGTTTCCAAATCACTGCCCTCAAATGGGAACGCTGCGCGTTAATGGTTTAAATTGCAAGGGAATACAAAATTAAAGAAAGAAGAAAACGCAAATTCAGTTTTGAATGACAGAATATTTCAGTTTGGCAAGCTTTTCCTTAAGCCTAAGCAACAATTTAATTTTTAATCTCAAATATGAGTTGCGCCCGATTGTGTTAGCATTTGTATTGCGCCCGACTGTAGGTTAAACAGCCTTTTTTGCTAAGTACATATTTAGAATCTGTAGGTGGTATATTAAAATTCCTTTCTTTGGGATAAAATATTCTCTGTAAGGGATATAATTTTTCGCAGTGGCACCAAGTGGGCCTGTCTCTCCTGACAGAAACTGAAATAAATTAAGACGTGCTCTAAAAGTCAGCAGCTGGCGTATGCCGTTCTGATCGAGAAAATGGTTGTGATTTCTAAAATTTTTATTAATGTAAATAATTTAAATTTATGCAAATTAATAAGTTGCTTATTCTAGTTCGTGGAACAATTATGTGAGTATCAGTCCGGCAATGAAAACTTAGGATTTATTTGTAATAAGGATCAATAATTAATACTACTATCCTAATTCTCAATAAGGATAGTAGTATTAATTACTGATCAGACACAGATTTTGCTACGTTTACAGACTTTTCTTAAAATTTAACTTCTTTCGTATTCGATTTCCATTCTTTAAAAGAAAGATTAAATTTGATCTTCTCCTTAAGGACATTAATAACGATAGTACATATTTGACCAATTTTTAGTTCATTAGTTTCCGATTTTTAGGCTCATTTCACTTCAATAAAACATTCACAATGCTTGCAAAAATCTGAAATACTTTATGCCGGATAGAGCATAGTTAAATATTTTTATTTAATTCTGATAATAGTTTCATGATTCTAATCATTGAATTTACAATTTCAAATTAATAAGAAGAAAGAAACATGTCAAATTCTATACAAGTTAATTTTTAACTTTAGATAAGCAGTAACGGTCTGCATCCCAATACAAATTGTGAAATAACTGTTTGATTTGCTAATATCCTGAAACAGTTTTCTAAAGGAATGCATTTTGAAGTTGGAATACATTGGAATTCAATTCCTTGCTTGTCAATTATTAATCCTTTGTTTGAATTTCCTACACATATATTTAAAACTACATTTGTGATTGTGAGAGGTAAAAATTAGAAAACACGTACCCAAAAAGTAATTCTTCGAAGGAGTGGATCAGATAGAATAAAAATATATGTCGAAGGGAAAGAAATTCAAATAAAGTTTTAGGTATTTAAACATCAGATTCAAGTTAGCATCAGTCAAGTTTATATTAATTGAAAAGACCTTTGATTATGAAAAAGTTACTCTTTCATATATTTTATTGAAATAATATTAATGTTTATCCAAAATTACTTATTAGTTCCATGATAAAACTTTATTGTCTTTGAAAAATAGCCCGGCTGCTGATTCTGACGCGAAAAAACGAATATCTGAGGCAAGGGGAAATTTTTTTTCTCTAAAAGTATATAACGATATTACATTTTAGAAAAATTCAGTTTCAAGTTATGAAATACTGATATTATTTTTCAGTCTTTACAGGAGAAATGAAATGAAATATACTTTCAGTAGAATTCTAGTCAACGCCATTGTTTATTTTTGGTACCCAACATAAAAGAAGAAACATCTTAAACGAATGGAAGTAATATTTTTCCAAAGGAAAAATTTGGAATTGACAGTGCATTGAATTCTTCTTTATTTCTATTTTTATAATAACTTTTATATTATTTGTAAAATTTTGATAAACTACTTCTAAAAAATATCTCATTCATTTCAAGAGCTCTTTACTGAAAAAGAAAGACAAATGTATATTCTCTAGAACTCGAACGAATGTGAAATTTGTTATATTCGTCATTCGAAAATATTTATGTCGAAACATTTCGGCATTACTATTTTCAAAATGGATAATATTTCCCAATTTTATATATATATATAAATCTTTCGTTAGATTTTGTTCTGAAACAGAGTAATTGAAAATGTTATTATGAAGTATTTATAACTCACAATACAAAAATATCCAATTTTAAAAGTACTTAATCAGAGTTGAAACTTATTAGTTATTTATGCGAAATTATTCTTTATTCGACTGCGATATTTAGAATTTTTAGGAGCAATTATCTCAATTTAAAGAATTAAAACTTTCGATAACTAATATTAAGTAATGCCAATGCGTCTTATTTTATTAAAGCTTATCAGTATTAAATAAATCTAGCATTCTCTTAAAAGATTTTATAGAAAATTCTATTTCTCCTAAAGCCAAGTTAATAAGGTTTTACATTTTTAAGCTTAGTTATGTTAACGTCCCGTTTTGAAGCAACACGAAGACTATTTTGGGACGGACCACGCAAATTTGAACCGCGATCAGATGACACCTGAGCTGACACTAACTCTCCAAACTTTCACGCCACACCAACTGGAGGAAGTTTAGTCACTGCATATGATTTAACGTGAAACAGTCCCCATACACGGAGGCTTTTCAGTGGAATCGGATTTCGAACCAGGAACCCGCCGGCCCCAAAGCCGAGATATTACCACTAGAACACGGCGGCCTCGTTTCAATTTTAAGAGTCAGCCCTATTAGCACAAGATATTGTACGGTATCTCTACGTTGTTGCTCGATATTCTGAACGCCGCACATTATCTTGAAGATATCGTAACAATATTATAGAGTATCTTGTGAAAATAGGGAATATTTTCTTTCATTTAATTTTTATAATTTAACAATAGGGAAGATCAAAGTTATTTCTAACGAAAAAAGAGTTTGAGATTTTTAATACACAAACGAAAATTTTTCAAAACGTGAAAAATAAATTAACATGACCAACTTAATTTTAATTAGAAATGAAATTCCGTGATTATTTTTCAAAATGTTAAATAAACTTAATTCTAATGCATTAATTAAATCTACATGCAAATATCTTTTACTTTCTTTTAGTTGCTAATAATCGTTTCATAAGGCGAAAGAAATTGCGGCATTCAAAGAGAGAATTCCAGAAGTATCAAAAGTTTTCTTTCAATCGGTTATTGTGTAAAATCTTAATTATGAGCTGCAGAAAATATTTTTAACGAATGAACTCTAAGATCCAAATATGCCATTCAAACTAGAGAAGATATCATCTCCAATTCATTTTAATTATATAATTTTTTGCTAAACTCTTTCCATCTTCTTAAGCGAAACTCACTGGGTGTGAAATTAATTACACAAGAATTTAATTTCTTATCCCAAACACTTCGGCACTTAACGCTTATGACAGAAATATCTCATGTTTAAGGCAAGGACAGCCCCGCTATTACGCAGCAGAAGCAAGAAATCTTTCTTCTTTTAG
>BGPR01038057.1:0-14874 GCA_013235015.1 Araneus ventricosus | reverse complement strand
TGACGGATTTGGACCAAAATATTTGATATGGACCTGATGAGAAAACTGTGTACAAAATTTTATCTATATAACTATTCAAGGTGTTGAGATATAGTGTTCATGAACGCGGACAGACTTACCATAGACGGAGTTTGTCCAAAATTTGATAGAAACTTACAAATTATGTGTCAAGATCACATACTGAATTTCATCCTCGTAGCTCTAATAGATTTCGAGTTATCGTGTTTACAGACTCGCAGACAGACATAATTCCAAAGTTGTGTTTTTCGGATTCAGGGAGGTCTAAAACGCGGAGATTCGTCAAAATCTCGAGTTCGAGTTTTTTGACGATTACAATACTTTCTCTTTGTATACTTCGTTTACGAGAAAGTAAAAATTACTATTGGGGTTAGCTACTTCCACTTCGATAAATGTAAATGTTTATAATTTTCCGTACTATACCTAGGTAGGACAAACAAAATATTTTTTAAATAAAAAAAGACATAAACCATAAAAAACATAGTCAAGTCCATGAAAATTACAAGAAAAAAATTGAAAAATCGGTGTGGAAATTTTCATTCCTCTTGTTCTTCTAAACAAAAATGAATTTTGGATTTACGATTTCATTTGCATTCATGGCGTGGCTATACTTTTTTATTTTAATATGGCGACTTTTTCATGCTTTCTTTTTTCTATTTTAGGTTGATTTTGACTAACTTCTTTGCTTTGTTTAATTAATTAATCCAGCTTAAGGATGAATATCCAACTAGTCCTGATTTCCATCATACCGTGCCATTTGGAATGGGCCTTCACTGGTGGGGAGGGATTGTTTTTGGGGGGGTTGCTTTTGCGTTGTACTCTAGCGAGGCGTTCTCCGAGGACGTTGGAGAGAAGTAGATATGGAGGTGCCGTCAGTGTTCCTGATAACCGGATGGCTTAAGTAAGACATTCACCACTAGGCCATCGAACTTTTTTCGGAAAACAGCGTGCTAAAACTTTTTCTCAATGTAAGAATCCGATGAGAAATGCTGAAGACCGAGAAAAAAGTTGGATTTTCATCCGGTTTGTATTTTCATTCGGCGCACTAGGCCATAAAACTGAAATACGATAGTGGTTTAGGTGGTCCGAGACTCTCTCACAAAAGCGAAAACCATAAAATAGGGAAGGGGGTGTATGGGTGGGAATCAGTCTGGGAAAATCAGGGCGGGGAAGAATGTTGTGAAAGCGGGAGGGAGGAGAAGGCGCAGTAGCCGAGAGGATCCGGTTGCCCGTAGGTGATGGGTTTCCGGGTGGCACTGTCCAACCTGTGAATGACCCACCAAAATGGAAACAGTCTGGTAAGAAGCCCTCCAAATGGATTGGAACAGTCTTATGGTGAATGTCCGGCCTAAAAAATGAAATGGCTTGAAGTAATCGTGAATGACGGGCCTTAGAAATCGTAATCAACGTGTACCATGCTTATGGCTGAATTAATTCTTAATGAAAATTTAATTTTGTTTATTAAGGATAATTTGCCTTCCTTTCTTAATCAGTCCTTTTTTTAAACTTCTTTCCGCATCATTTGTTTCCCATTACTTATGTAATCTTACGGCTATATCTATCGCTACTGCATTTTCAGGTCTTTCTAACTTGTAAATACGAATATCATTTTAGAAAAAGATAAAACTTGCAAAACATTTCTCGAAACATTAAAGTATTTTTCAGTTACAAAGTTTCTTTTTTTAATGACAAGAAACAAATATCTTGAATTTTAATTTAAAAGGCAACTGAAGCATTCTTTATAGGAACAGCGGTAAATAAGATTAAAACTGATTTGAAAACCTTCTACTACTACTGTTTTTCTAAACATGCCATTTGAGATTAAAAGCTCTAATGTATACATTCCAAGGCTTAATAATTTTTACAAAGCAATGTGGATTATTTTTTATTAAAAATGTGTATTGAAAGCATAAAAAAGACGAAAAAAAAATGGTAGAAAAACTTTAAAAAAATCTAGCGAACTTTTCATTAAACAAAAAAATTATGCTTGTTTGTTATAATTTAACCCGACTCTAATGGACTTTCTTTTGTTAAATTCTACTATCTAGGAATAAAAACAACCCCCGAGGCCTTAAGTTTCTTTTTTTATATATTACTTTCACTTTAAATTTAGTTTAAAGAGAAATATCAAATGCCTACATCAAGTTTTTGCAGGAAACTAAAAATGAAAACTTATAAAAAAAATGTATAAAAACGCAGTTAATCTCATTTAAAATATAATGGAGGAATGAAATAAAATGGAAGTTTAAATTAACGTTAAAACACGAAAGGAATATAAAAAATTAATCCTTTATTTATACAAAAAGACACAGAATTCAAATTATTTTGTTTGTCACCACGGAAGCTGTTCTTCATACTTTGCGTAATTTATTAAATCTGAGCCTGTTTCTACAGCGAATGCAATTTCATTCACTGAATAAATTGAATGGCTGAGTTTCTGATAAGTTTTTGGAAATGTACTGAAAGTTTTTCGGATTGCGATGCAACGCTAAATTATTGAGACAGCAAGTTTAATATTTAAATCTGACAGCTTTTTAAGATAAAAAATATTTCTTTTAACATGACTTGCTTTCGTTTCATCCCAGAAAATGTATTTATTTTTTTACGTGAATGTTTGAATGTTTGCTTTGCATTTCGTGTTATCTAAGAAAGTAAAATCCTATCGTCAAGTCAATATTGCGTTTTCAAAAATGAAATCTATTTCCCTTTCTTTTGCCAATCCATTCAACGCAATCTTTTTTCTGCGAAAGAAATGTAAGGAATAAATTCAGGATTCTGTATGTCAAAAAATGTCAAAATGTTTGAGAGGAAGCAAATATTTCTAAGACATTTTTGATGCACTTTTTAGTAATACTGTAGTAGTATAAATAAGATTAAAATTTCTTGTCTCCTGAAATATTTAAACATGGATATAGACATGTAATTTTATTTTTCTGTGAATGAAAATTAATTTTATTATTATTTTCAATACTAGTGATATTTAGCTTAGATAAATTGACATTCCGCTGTGAAGCTGAACGAAGGCTATTTTGGATCCAAAATATTGGTGAGATACTCAAAATAGCGCTAAAAGTATAAATGCGTAAAGAATAATTTAATGAACATAAAAAAAATCAGCAAATTTCATTTTCAGCCTTTATTGTATGATAGCAAAAATTAACATGATCAGATGTCAAATAATTTTACACACTAATTCTAAGGAGTATTGAAAACCATGTGGAATGACGACATTATTTTTTACGTACTTTTAAAGATTTCTAGCGTTCATGTTTTTCCTTCAGACAAAATCAGTTTGTATTTCTCAATTTGAAAGAAAAGGATAACTTGTTGGAAATGAATAATTTTCGCTGGACCTTTGTGAGGTTACGGAAACTGTTCCCGACAAATGGCAAGGGAATAATTATTAGGAAAATTCTAAGCAGGTTGGAAGTCACAAGGATATATGACTGGTCATATTACCAAATTGGGTAGAAATTTTTTTGTGCTGTATTAAAATCTTTAAATGTGTTTTCTGAGAAACTGTGTTTTTCAGTATTTGACTTTCAGTATTGAATTGAAATTGTGAGAAAATGTTTTAATCAGTTCTATCTGTGTTATGAACTAGAATCTAACCCCCATTTACATATTTATTAATTTTATTGCCTTTTTTGTAAAAAGAAACATTAGTTTTTGTTTTTTAATGAGTTTTGGCACAAAATTTGGTGGAATATATCGAAAACTTTTAGAAATTTTGCAAATCTTTTAGTTCATAACACAGATAAAGATGTCATTAATGTACTGTATAAATATTATTGAAATATATTTATAGGAATTTTTAGTAGAAAGTTTGCCGTAATTGTAATTTTTTACTAAAATTTTACTAATAATTGTCAATATTTCCAAAGTCAACAATAATTTCATAGAAATTACATTTAAATTCATAGTTTTATGTCCCATTTTATTTAAAAACATATTTCTTTAATTGAAAATTCAAATATTTAAAAAAAAGTGCGCCGAAGGTAGTCACATACCTTAAAACCGAATAATAAATACACATTTCATTTCATTTTACAAAACGATCGCTATAAACTTTAGCGAAAGAGTTAGCAATGTACGGAAATATATTTTAATACAGTAGAACTCCGCTAATCCGAAATTCCAGTTAATCCGAGCCAATTTTATTTTCGAAAATTATATGTAATTGAAAAGATTGCCTGAAAAGATTTAAATATACATACTAAAAATAAAAAAGCACTTTTTCAGCAGGCATAATTTTGTACCCATTGAAGAAACTAATGTAATTCGCTGTAAGAAGGTCACTTCATACAGGAGCACATCCATTATGCTAATGAAAATGGGAGACATATTCTCTTTCTATTGCTTTTGAATAAAAGAATTCAAGAGATAGTAGTACTGAGTACTTATAACTTACGTTTTTTCAGCACACATCTTTTTCTTTTTTTGTTTTTATCAGAATTTCGGGTAATCCGAATTTTTTTTGTAATCCGAACAGGCACCGGTCCCAATTAGTTCGGATTAGCGGGGTTCTACTGTACTACATTAGAACACCGACCGGTTATTGACTCCTCCGCCACCAACGATTAGTCACTTCCATCATCATACAGTACAGACACATTCAGCTCTATACAGTAGGGTGTGAGAGTAATCCGTTTACAATTTTAAAGCCATCTGTTTGTTTTTGAATATTTTATTAGAAGATGACGGATAACAGAACCTGACGGTTAAACAAGTGACGGTTAATCGAAGTTTTACTGTATATCGAAAACCAAACAATAAACAATAAAGGTAGGATACAATTCAAAAAGGTACTAATAGAGCAGAAAAGCAGTACGATCGACGAGACAGCAACTGCGTCTAGTCTTTATATATCTAATCACTAATCATTCCTGAGTAGTAGCTATCTTTAACCTCGGCTCTCGGAAATATGTGCTCCATCGTCCATAAAGGCAGATCCCGAGAATTCGAATAAAAATATTATCTTAATAAGAATAAACGAATGAAGCATTTCAATCGGCCGACAGGAAACATTATTAGGGAAACGGAATTCCTTTCGAGATGGCAAGGAGAAATCGATTTCGTATTCTCCTTTCTTGAAAGGACTCATTTCTGTCTTATTCTCCGCTGATGGAATAATAACCATCTCATCAAGACCCTGTTTTTTCGGATAATTTTCCGAGCTTGAAAAATGGGGACGACATGCGTTTTTATTTGATTTTGTTTTAACAAGATTTTCGCTTAATTTATACGAGTTGCTGCTGAGCCATCTTTTTTCTTTTGTTTTCGCGGAGAGATTTGCCCGTTAGGAATTGTGGTGTAAGTGGAGGAAAGCTGCGACGATATAGCACTTTGTAGTAAGTATGGAAATTAGTTTCTCGTAAAATTCAAGAATGTAGTTGGATATTCTCACTTGGATATTCATGTAATTAAATATTTTTTCTTGAATTTTCAAATATTTAAATTTTATTTGAATCAAATGAATTTAAAGGATTCCAAGATTGTTTCATACCAGGTATTGCTGAGCCATCTTCTTTTTTTCTGCTTTAGAAGCGAGATCTGTTTGATGGAAATCGTAATTTAAATGGTGGAAAGCTGTGATTTCTATGGTTTGGCACTTTTTATTGGGTTTGGGAATTAGTTTCTCATAAAATCAAGGAATATAATTCGTACTTGGATATTCAAGAAATTAGATATTTTTACTTGAATCTTCAAATATTTAAATTTTATTTGAATCAAATGAATTTAAAGGATCCGAAGAATGTTTCATACCAGGTATTGCTGAGCCGTCTTCTTTCTTTTGCTTTCGAGGCGAGATCTGTTTGATGGGAATAGTGATTTAAATGGTAGAAATCTGTGATTACTATGATTTTGCCCTTTTTATTGGGTTTGCGAATTAGTTTCTCATAAAATAAGGAATGTAATTGTTACTTGGATATTCAAGAAATTAGATATTTTTACTTGAATTTTCAAATATTTAATATTATTTGAATCAAATAAATTTAAAGGATTCCAAAAATGTTTCATACCAGTTATTGCTGAGCCATCTTCTTTCTTTTGTTTTCGCGGCGAGATTTTCCTGTTAGGAATCGTGGTGTAAGTGGAGGAAAGCTGCGATTTCTACGGTATATCACTTTTTAGTAAGTGTGGAAATTAGTTTCTCGTAAAATTCAAGAATATAGTTGCTCATTTGGATATTCATGTAATTAGATATTTTCACTTGAATTTTCAAATATTTAAATTTATTTGAATCAAATAAATTTAAAGGATCCGAAGAATGTTTCATACTAGGTATTGCTGTGCCATCTTCTTTCTTTTGCTTTCGAGGCGATATCTGTTTGATGGGAATCGTGATTTAAATGGTGGAAAGCTGTGATTTCTATGGTTTGGCACTTTTTATTGGGTTTGGAAATTAGTTTCTTATATAATCAAGGAATATAATTCTTGCTTGGATATTCAAGAAATTAGATATTTTTACTTGAACTTTCAAATATTTAAATTTACTTGAAAAATATAAATTCAAAAGATTCTGAGAATGCTTTGACGACAGAATGTTTTTAACCGAAATATAAATTTTTAGAAATGACCTTTCGAAATATCAAAGATTCAAATCATATATAAAGATTTTAAATTCACCACGCTCTATACCCTAGGGATGAGTGGGTGATAAATATATAAATAAATTTAATTTACTTGTGCGATATGTAAACCAATATCTTTGCTTCAAAGACTAATATCTGAACAAGTGTAAGAAAGAAAGACAGTGATGATGGTTCTACTCCCGCTTCGTCAAGCATATATAGCCAAGTCCATGAATCAAAGATTCATGAAAAATGGGAAATGTCATAGCTCATGTTGGTCAAATGGTCTTTGGAGGATCTAGGTATCACCTGGCATAGAAGTTTCACTTATGTCGGATTATATATGTGTATGTTTTCTTCCCTGAGGAGTTTCAAGAGAAACTATCCCACTTTTGTCTTTCGTTTGAAGGATCATAAAAACCTCCAGTGGTCAACTAGCTCGACCACAGAGAGCTGCTGAAGCGAACATCGATTGACCCATTTTTGGATAAACCTGGCAATTGAACCTTAACCGTCTCCCTCCGATTTATTTTTCTCAGCTATGCCACCTATTAATCCCCTACATAAAATTTCATTATCTCGGGACTAGACTGTCATTGTCATCGGGACTAGACTGTCATTGGCATCTGGACTAGACTTCCATTGTCATCAGGACTAGACTGTCATTGTCATCAGGACTAGACTGTCATTGTCATCAAATTTTTGACATTATAGAAGAAAGGAAACAAATGTACTTTTTGAAAATTTTGAATCGTCATGATTTTTATGTTCTGTCCAGTCACATTAGTTTTGATTTGCGGAAACTGGGTAAGTCCTAAACAAAACACTGTTTTTGTTCTTGCAAGTTAATTCCAGAGGAGCCTTACAGCTTAATTCTTTGCAGGGTATTAGAACACGTTTCCTACCGAAAGCAAGCTCTTTTGTAAATTTACACCTCCTCGACTTACGAGGAATTTACAACCACAAAAATTGAATTTCAGATATCATAATAAAAGGAAATTTCAGATTATATTTTTGTTTACAGTACCTGCATTAGAGTTTATATAATGCATTTTCACATTATGTATGGTAACTGTACGTACATCGATTGAATTTTTGTGTTTTATGTATGATTTTTATAAACTGTTTGCATGCAAATAGTGCTCAAAATATAAATCTGACTTACGATCAGTTCGATTTATGGACTGTCACTTAACCCTCTGACACCGAGCGAGGCGGTCCCGGGCGGTCTAAAAATTTCTCTTTAACAGCGAAGAAGGCCGGTCTGAGGCGGTTGGCTTCTTTTGAGGGGAGGGGAGGTTCTGAGATCGCTTAGGAGATAAGAGCGGTAGGGGGTTCTAATTTTCCTTGCAAACCACAGCCCATTTCCGTGCGCCTTAAGGGAAGGTTATAGCATGGAAAATAACCACTCAGGTTGGAAGAGTCCAATTCATGTCGCTTCCTCCCAATAAAGGACATGGTCCCGGTTTTAATGGGGATAGAAGAAAAAAGTCGCCTCCGGTTTAAAGAGTTAAATCTTAATGCGAAGAAGCCCTGTATTTTTAAAATACCTGTAATGAATTTGATGCATTTAAGTATAATTTATACTTCCATTACTTTTTGGCCTTCAGAATTAATATCGTCTATAAACTCTCTGACATACAACTGGGATAACAGCAAATGCTTTTTAACAAAAATTTTAGTTAACTGATATTTCTAAAATGCTTTTTAAGTTTTCTATGCAAACGCGGGGGGAATTCTCACAAAAGAATTTTCCAAAACTTCTTACAAGTGATTTTTCAAATTCTTTTTCTCATACTTCGATCTTAGTGTTCCAGACATTCAAAGCTTATGATTTAGACTTTTGTATACAAGGATTACAATTGTTCAGACGTAAAAAGAAATTTCAGATTTTGGATTTAAGGGCTTTTGGAATTTTGTTGCTTTGTTGCAGAAAAGGATTTATCACCTCTTTTCATTGTAAAATTTTCTGATATAAAACATATGTGCATGCATATAGTTTTGAAACATTGTGTTTTAATTTTATAGAAAAAATATTTATCCTTATTTCGAGCAAACAAAACATATCTTTTGTCGTCATGTTCCGAACAAGAAATTTTCTACGAAACTCGTCTGTTGGCATTTAAACTTACTTAGTTTAATTTGTTATATGCAAGCAAATCCACGCAATTTTTTTCTTACTAAAATTTAAAAACTTTAATACAAACTGTCAGTTGCAACTATCTATTTCCATTTCTGTTTCACCTGAAGTTTGTTTTACAACTCTGTATAACAATATAATATTTGAATAAAGAGCTTTTCCGAGAAATACCAATAAATAAGAGGAGTTAACTGATGTTGTATCTTCATTAGTGACTAACAAAAGTTTCAACGTCAGATAAATGATAGGTCTAAACAGATAAAGGAAAACCTAAAACTGTTTTATTTTTCGAAGATAAATTTCTTTAAACCTTACCGTGTTGATGCTATAGAAATTATGAGGTTATTTCAATTTTACGTAATAAACTATTTACTTCTAAGCGCAATATAAAATAAGGAACCCAAAGTCCACATTATGGCAATTGGTTTCTAATTGCAAAACTACGTCCAATTTAAAAACCTTTGAGAAAAAACACTTTGAGTTTAATTAAATGAACCCTCTTAGTAACTACTTTTAGCATTGATATTTATTTGCAACAGATCTTTTATTTCAGCTTTTAGAAACCAATTCTCGCTGATGCAAGGTAAAGAACATATTGAAGAAAACGATAGTGGAACAATCCAAAGCAATGATGCTAACTATTATCTTTCTTTTAAAATAGCGAACACTACAATCGCAAAATAGATAATACTTTGACGAATTATCTGCAATCTTCTGCAAGTTATATAAGGAAAAGGAATGTCAAACGTAATCAGACATTTTGCACGACTTAAATGAAAAAAAGTGAGAGCAAGTGATGTGAGAAGATCTCTGAAATGTCCAGCTATCCCTTCTCCTGAACCGCAATTCCTCTATGCTTTAGCCACTAATCAGACAGCTGATGTATTAGTACTCAGTTGTAAGCAACAACTGGGGAGGCGGACGTAACGTCTTCAAATAGAACTCTGATATTGCTTGTCTCTGATGAGAAGGCGGCTTAGAAGTTAAGCATCATGGGATAGCAGACGAGTCTATTTTTATATTAGGAGACGTCAACACAGTTGTATATTTTACAACCCTGTTACTTGTTCTCGATTTTCCCTTCGTTTCGTACTCCCGCCCCCTCCCAGGAAATGCACTCATCTGTCTGAGGTCGAAGGTCAGCCTCCTGCTCGTCCGAGTCAGAGAATATACCTTTCTCTTTTCATCCGGGCGGCATATTTACAAACCCTACCCTTATACACCAAACGCAGGAAATCGAACAATACCATTGGCTCACTTCGCCGAGAGCCAGTGACGTCATTCTTTGCTGTCGCACTTAGTGCACAGAAATCATAACAAAACAAGTTATTAAATGTGATCTTTGAATTAGTTTAGGTTTCCGTTGCTTGGATTTCGTGAATTTCGGTCTACGATACGAATTTATTTAGTGGAGCGATTATTCTTTTTCATTTTTACTCTCAAATAACTTGGATTTGGCTGAGCAAATTCACTTGACTATTACTGTGGAGAGTTTATTCGACAAATACTAATTCGTACAAATACCAAATGAAACGGCAGAAAATCATGTCCAACAGAAGAACGATTTGTTTACTGGTAAAAGTGTTGTTTAGTTAGAGAGCAAACAAAAATGCGAGGCAAAGATATATGTTAGGATATTGCTTAAATTTGTATCCGAAACCATTCAGAAAATATATCATTTTTTCCGTACGCTAAGCGGGAGAGCAAAGAATGATGTAACCGGCTCTCGGCGAAGCGAGCCAATGATATTGTCCGATTTCCTGCCTTTGGTGTATCAGGGTAGGGTTTGTAAATATGCATCCGGGTGCATGTTTGTCTCTTCTCGTGTGGTGCTCGGAATGTAGAGGTTAACTTTGAATAATTCTTCGTTTCTAATGTACATTAAGTAAGAAATGAATAAGAAATGAAATTAATCATGAAAACAAAGATTTAGCGCGCACTAGTAACATAAACAAAGTGCTAGCGATTTCTGGTATTTGTCGCCATTAAAACAATGCCATTTGAAGTATAGTTTCTTTTTTGGAGTCAAAAATTAGTAGAACAATCTCATACTTTATTTCAGTAAATTTTCATTCCCCGGTCTGAATTTTATGAGAGACAAAACGAATCGGTAAATACTACTAAGTTAATACCAGAAATAAGAGGGAAAGACTAGAAAGACCTTTCTAGATATTTCCTCAGAAGCTGAGCAAATATTCCGGATGCACCCAATAGTAATCCAGCAAACTTTCGAAGAAAATTGATCATAAAAGGGATACATTTAGTCCACTCATCCCCATTTATCTTTCTCCATCGATTTTGTGCATCTTCAAAAGAAGTTGAGCTATCAGAAGAGCTTAAGATCCATTCCTGGAGATCCATTATCACTTTTATTCTCTCTTCCTCAGCTTCCGCCATTTTTCTTATTTGTTTATGTCTTAATCTGCTCTTTTCCTTTTTTTTCTTCTACCCTCTGGCTCTTCTTTCAGCGAGGGAGAACTCATGTCCTGTAAAAGTTTGATTTGATTTCATCAATAGATAGTCTTGCAAGAATTTTTTGATAAAGCCGAACGACAGAGCCAGCTGCTTATATTACGAGATTTACTTTACGCTTAGGAGGCAATTCAGCTTACTAAGAAAGCTTTCAAAAGTGTTTGAAGTTGCATGATTTGTTTTCTATGATTCTGAGATTTGAAATATTTTTTAAAACCCTCGACGGTCCTCTCACCCGAAAGGTTTTGAGTGTTTTAAAGGTCGACGGGGAACGCATAAAAGATAGCAGAGCTAATCGAAGCACCACGGAAAATCAAATATTAGACAATCATGAAGAAGCATTTAGGAAACAAAAAACTGTCCATGCCATATAGTGAAAACAAGTCAAATTGTAAAAATTGTAATGAAAACTAAATATTAGGCTGTTATAAAGACAGCAAAAATAAGTGAATAAATATAACACACACACGCACGTACGCACGCACACACACACACACAAATAGATAACATGGCATATATAACAAAATTAGATTTCCCTGTGTTTCAAAAGTATTTTTTCATTCTACTTAAATCCTCAGATAAAAACTACTGCCACTTTAACATAAAGAAGTCCGAATTCAACAGGTTTTAAAACATTTCGTGGGAACCCCCAGCAGCACATAAAATGCATGCGTGCTGCCATCTTCCCTTTTTCTGTTTTGTATGTTGCTCTGCGAGCGCGTCACGTTGATCGCTGGCCATGATTTGACTCTAAAATTCTAAAATAATTTTGAAAAGGAAGTCTTCTACTTCATAAGAAGATAGAAGAAGACTTCTTAGACAAAGAACTTCAATAAAGAATGTGGTTCTAGTAAAAATGCGTAGCTTTTCTTTCCCTTAAATCGTTTTAGATACATATATAAACATACGATAACATAATACATAGGGAAAAGAAGAAACAATAGATAATAATTTTGATACATTAAATCACGAAAAATATCTTTAAAATTACAGCAAAATACAAATGTAATCCTTCTTATTTTCTGAATTCGTCAGAAATTTATTTCTCATTACCATTGCACTCTCCCCTCGAGAGGCACAACGAGTACGAGGATGAGAAGAGGCACGCCTCAGTATGCGATTTATTGCTTTCCCTGGGGGTATATTAATTGTGGTAAGGTTGCGTTGGCCATATCTCCGATGATTGGATGCACCTCCTTCTGGTGGTGTATGGGTTGGTTATGGATAATTTATAACTGGCCACAGTTCCATTGTCTTTATCGCGGCTATCCGGTCATTCAGAACCCGGATGCCAAGGCAAGGTGGCTATTACCGTTGATCCAGAAATGCCACAATTTGAAGTCAATTCTGTCTTTTTAAATTTACTTTCATTTATAAAGAAGTAAAAGTCCTGTCACCTTAAATGACACAATTTTTTTACAATGTTCAAGAGTATGGTAAGTTACTGTCTAAAAGAGAGAAGTAATTCCAAATATATGAGGAAGTGTTTTAAAAGATAATTGCAGGGTGTCTTTATTCGAAAGGCATGAACCTTAATCTAATCAAGATGAAAAAGCTCAAGTTAGTCATGTTTTCGTTATGTTCAAATCATTAATCACACAACTTGTATTTTAATTACAAAATTGACATTCTATACTATAGAGGAGATAAGCTGGCCTCAATAGGTAACCCAGCTGCATAGCATTTTTAGTTCGAAGGAGGACAAATGCAGTTTTCCGGTAATTTTTTACAAGCTCATTTCAAATTGGTTGATATCAATATCAGTTTCTAACTTTATTTTGCATAGAAATTGTGAAACAATGCACCTTATAAAAATATTTCAATTCACGAAATTTTTATGTTGTTTTGATTTTATAAGCTTTGTTCAAAATTATTTGCTTTCGATTATATTGCTAAAAACTGGTTAAAATAAAATTAATTTTGCAGTAGGAATGAGGGAAGGGACATTTGCCATTTTTGTAAACATTTCTGTAGAAGGAGAACAATTTCACAGGTTTAGCTAGTAGAAGCCCATCAAAATTTCAAAGAAAACTAAAAATAAAAGGCTCACATTTAGTCCATTTATCCACATGCATCGATTTTATGCAATACGAGTTGAGATATCTGAAGAGCTTAGGATGCATTCTTGGACATCCATCATCTCTTTATTCTTTCTTCTTCAGTCAAGCTTTTTTCCTTCTTTGTTTATTTCTTCCCTTATCTCTTCTTTCAGAGAGAAGAAACCTTAAGCCCAGAAAAAATTGATTCTATTTCTTTAAAAGACGTTACTCTGTTGTCAGATTTACTTTGATAATGCCAGAATCTAGCGCCTGAAGGTGGCATTCTTTGATCTCATTTCTGGTGTAGCGACAATTCAGTTCAAAGCATTTTCAATATGAGATCATGTTCCATGTTTTCTCCCAATTTTCGTCGATTCTGAGGTTGAGAAAAAGTTTTCCTTTTCAAGAATCGCAAGTTAAATATATTTTTACTTTTTAGATTAGATGTTTGTCATTATTTAAAGTAAAGAGAGCGTTTCATTTAGTCTTATTTAATATTGTATATATATATATATATCTAGCTCCCACGTGAGATGAAGTATGATGAAATACTCATGTTTGGTATTTTAGAGATTTAATTATGACGAAACAAACATATAGGCGACACAAACATTTGGGTAAAAAGATTAAGTAAAAGAATTAGGAGGGCGGTTGCTGGCCTTTAGATCATATTAAGTCAATTAATCATCACGTTAGTTCTAAGCGTCATGTTCCATCACTCGCAATCGCACAACAATGTCTGTCGCTAGCAAGAGAAGAGCTCATTCGTGCCAGGTGACGTCAGCGCGTAGAGCGTTGCCAACCAGTGGATCTAAACTACAGATCCAAACGGCATTCTTCACAGTGTGTGGGCAGGGCACAGCATGATCCAAAGAATTGAAAAAATTAAGACAATGGTTGCTTTTCTGATTGCACAAAACGTGGTACGTCCCTCCCTCATAGAAAAAGTGAAGTTATTATTATTTTTTTTTAAATCCTTCTGTGAAAGAAATTAAACACTGACACCATGAGCCGAAAGTGCCTTCAAAAGGAAGCAGGTGGAACCAGCGGGTGTGTTCTCCCCTAAACTTTCTCGTATACTTCTCCAAAAAGGTGCCGTCTCCCCTTCCCCCGCGTGGCTAAAACAATTCGAACCTATTGTTACCCAAAATCCAATGACAGTGATTGAAAAATATCTAGGCAAAAAATGAAATTCAAAGAGATGCGTAACGATTTTCTTCTCTTACCGGCTCAAGGACAAACTGACGTAATTCGCTACTCCGTAATGAAATTCCTCTCCGCTCTTGCAGTACGCATGCGCGCGGAGATAACGGATTGGTTTCAAAAGTAAATTATACAGACCGACAGTCAACCCTTTGACGGATTTGGCCCAAAATTTTATACGGACCTACATTCATGACGATAAAACTGTGTATAAAATTTTATCCATCTGGCTTTTCAAGTTTTTGAGTTATAGCGTTCGCATGACCTCGAACATGCAGACAGACAGACTTCCCGTTGACGGATTTTGTCCAAAATTTGACAGAAACCTACAAATTTTGTTTAAAGACCACATACCAAATTTCATACCCGTAGCTCTAATAGTTTTCGAGTTATCGTGTTCACAGACAGACAGACACACAGACAGACA